>PVIU01025677.1:0-23255 GCA_004026605.1 Ondatra zibethicus
CTTTAAAAATTTAACTAATTAAAGTAAAAAAAAAAAGTAGGGAGTGCTTCAAAACACTAATTTGGAATTCAACATTAGCACTCTGGCCTTGGCAAACTAACTTAACCTCCTGAAAATGCAGCTTTCCCATCCACCAAAAGAAAAGAAAGCCTTCCTCATGGGATCAATAGGAGAATTCAATGAAGATAGAATGGCTGTGCGCATAAAGCCCTTTACACGGAGCTCCATAAACAGCAATGGAGTATGGGAATGAACACACTAATTTTGAGAGTGTATGGTTAGCCCTTAGCCTTGAGAATTTTGTGCAGTTCTCTGGAGAAACCCCAAAGTATGAACTGTAGAGAGTATGGTAGACTCATATATTCCCCACGCACGCACACATGCACGCGTGCCACACACACACACCACACACCTCCTTGCAGAAAGCAGTTAACTTCCCTGCCCTCTGACACCTTTGGGAGGAGGATGCCTGACAGTATGTTGAAGGATGTCTGTTCCCAGGAAGGCTGGCAGTTCTGATTCTTCTTCTGAAAGCGTCATCAGAACACAGCTGTTCTGTATGGAGAGGCTCCACGTGGAAAAAGAGGACGCCTCTGACCGCAGCACCAGCTGCCAGCCTGCTGAGGGAATCGTTTTGGATCCCACTCCCACTGAGCTTCAGAGGCCTGCAGCTTCAAAAGAGCTAATCCGGAATAGGAGGGCCACCACAGTGAGACCTGTTAACGCAGAGAAATGATGTGCAGATACGGGTGTTTGGAAAATAATTCCAGCCTGGTTTGGCGACACCCACCTGTAATTTCAGCATGGAGGAGGTGGATCAGGAGTTCAAAGCCACCATGAGTTTGAGGCCAGCCTATGAGAAATACACACACACACACACACACACACAATCACACTAGAATCTAATTCTAGCGTAACAGGGGGACCAGCCTCAAAGATGGTTCTCATCTTGATAGTCATGCCCCTTGTCTATCAGCGCTGGTCTGTGTTGGGCCAATGGAATGTAACAGAAACATACAGGTGCATGCTATGCTCCTTCCGAGATTAGGCTATAAAATACTTCCCACCTTGGCCACTGTTTCAGCCCACCGCATGCTGCGAACAGCCTCATGGAGAAACCCATAGAGGGTGACCTAGGACCATCCTGGTCTCATCGTAGACGCTCTTACATTCTGAGAACTCCCTTAGACTTGGATCAACCCAGACGGTTTCTCACCCTCATCCGTAAGATGCAGAACAGAAGCATCCAGACAAGCATGAGTGGAAGAAGCGTCCAGCCAACAGCGTGAGGGAGCCATCTTGAAAGTGAGTTCTTTGACCCAGACAAGCCCTGGGTTGATTGAGTCCATACTGATTGTAGTCCCATAGAAGACCCCAAGCAGGACCACTCACCTAAGCTGAGCATCAGAAACTGGGAGAGGGTAAATATCTGTGATTTTATGGCACTAAACTTGGGACTAATTTGCTAAATGACAATAGATGTTTTATGTAGATGGGTCGCAGTCTCCCACCGGATAATGCAGAGGGCAGAAATGGGTTGTTCTCACCGTTTCTAGAACAGCTATGATGATCTTCTACTTCCCAGCAGAAGGGAGCATGGTTCCTGGGAAAGCAGAGCTGAGCAGGCCTGGCTGCTGCTAGAGAAGTTATTGTAATTGTTTTCTAAGCATCTGCCATATTCCCGAGGGGTCATGAGGCCCATGAGGCCCTCTCTTCCACTCCCTGCACCTAATTTCCCTCAAGGCCTGAGGGCCTACCTGGGTTGCTTAAACTGCTAGAAAGAATCCCAGGAGATCAGCAGCAGGGACTCTCTGTACCAAATAAGAATCACAATAACAAGGTGCCTACAGGGCAGGCAGATGTTGTAGGGGGGGTTGTGAGAGTCTCTCAGAAGCTTCCAATTATAAACCATGGTGTCTGAAACTTCAAAGCTCCAGTGTGACTTGCAATGTCCAGATCGCAGAGTTCCCCCCCAAAACCAACAAGAAGACCAAGTCCCATATGTAAAAGCGAAGAGTCTTTATTCAAGTTCAAATCTGGACTCTCCATGTGTCCAAAGCATTGGCGGTGGGGTTTTTATAATAGCAGAGGTTGGGGTGAGGGATTTCTAAGGATAATGACCACTGATTAGCTGACATTTGTCTAGGGCTGTCCTGGTGAAAGGGAGATGGGCGTGTGCTTTGTGAGGGGCTTTGGAGTGTTAGGTATTTTCTCTTGGGTAGAGTGTTCCTGGGTGGGGCCTGGGTGGTCTTTCTTGGAACCAGGTATTTCCTTAGCGTAAACTGAAACTCAAGCCCCTCTTGAGTTTGTCAAGGCTGGGCCCTACGTGACTTACTCACTCGGCACCTGAAGACCTGGTTGAGATTAGACCTCTCTCCTGCTCTAAGTAGCTTGAGGGTGGTTGGAAATGACCCAAGGGGGGAAAGAAGGCAGGTGGGACCCCAGTATGACTGATCTTGGTGTTACATCCTCATGTCCTGGGCTGGATCTTCTCTACAAAGTCAGGCTACAATGCTGCTCACCCTCAGAGAACCTCAGCACCCTCAAGTGAGACTGCTGTGCACACTTGAGACTAATATAGTAGGTGAGAATACAATTCACATCCACCCAAAACAAGAACTGCAGGCTAAATTCCAAACAGCAGAGATGGAAATCTTGTTAAAAGAGCACCAGCATTTTGAATCTTCACTGTGTTTTGTACAGAACATATTCTGCACTTGTTTGTCCCGGCTATAAAATAAAAAGCAAAACAGTTTAGCCTTGTATCCCTCCCTCTGTGTGCACATGCAGGTTTGCATGCACATGTGCATGCTTGTGTAGCCCACAGGTCAGTCAATCTATGGCACCATTTCTCAGGTGCCATCTACCTTGCTTTTGAGAAAAGGGCCCTCCTCACTGGGACCTGAGACTCACTGGTTATGCTTAGCTGACTAGCCAGTGAGCCCAGGGGAGCCTCTTGTTTCCACCTCCCAACTCTGGAATTACAAGAGTGCACCACCACGTCTAGTTTTTTTATGCTGATGCTGGGGAATCAAACTTGGGCGCTCATAGTAGTATGCCAAGCAATTTATCAACTGAACCATCTCCCCAGTTTCCTGCCCCGTTAATGGATTTTGGGGATGAACACAAGTGTGCGTGAGTCCATGCATTCAGAGGTCAGAGACATGGGGTATCTTCCTCTAGCATTCTGCACCTTACATATTTTAGGTTTACTTTTATTTAAAAGTACACTAGTAGGTTTGTCGAGTGCATGCAGTGTACTTGGAGGCCTGTTTGTTTGTTTGAGACAGAGTCTTTTACTAAACCTGAAGTTCATCATCGCAGCCAGGCTTGCTAGCCAATGAGCTCACAGTGGATCCACCTGTATCCACTCCTCACACAGCTCTGCTGGATTACAGGCATAGGCCATGTGGGTGCTGGGATTTGAACTCAGGTCCTCTTTATTTTCATAGCTTTTCACCGACCGAACCATCATCCCAGCCATGTTTTGTTTTCTCTTAACCCAGTCATTACAAAACAAAGAAACAAACAAAAACAAATTTGAGGCTGGGTACGGTTGTACACATAATCACAGCATTCAGGTAGTAGAGGCTGGAGAGTTCAAGGTCATCTTCAGTTACTGATTAGTTTGAAGTCATCCTAGCCTACGTGAGACCTTATCTCAAACAAAAGCAAAATAAAATCTGTTAGAAATGTAGTGGGGGTAGGCAGGAAGATGCAATTAATATGTGCAGAAGTTGGGCATGGTGATTATGTAGTTTGAATGTAATTGACCCCCATAAATTTATACGGGAATGACACTATTAAGCAATGTGGCCTTGTTGGAGGAAGTATGCCATTGTGGGGGTGGGCTTTGAGGTCTCCTATGCTCAAGTTGTGCTCAGTGAAGACTCAGTTCTCAGCTCCTTCTTTTTTGGTTTTTCGAGACAGGGTTTCTCTGTGGCTTTGGAGCCTGTCCTGGAACTAGCTCTTATAGACCAGGCTTGGTCTCGAACTCACAGATATCCGCCTGCCTCTGCCTCCGAGTGCTGGGATTAAAGGCGTGCACCACCACCGCCCGGCTCTCAGCTCCTTCTTTTTTTTTTTTTTTTAATTTATTTATTATGTATACAGTGTTCTGTCTGCATGTATGCCCGCCCGCCAGAAGAGGGCACCAGATCTCATTACAGATGGTTGTGAGCCACCATGTGGTTGCTGGGAATTGAACTCAGGACCTCTGGAAGAGCAGCCAGTGCTCTTAACCTCTGAGCCATCTCTCCAGCCCCTCTCAGCTCCTTCTTAAGAACCATGTCTGCCTACACACTGTCATGTCCCACCATGATGATAATGGATTAAACTTCTGAAACTGTAAGTTGCCCAAATTAAAATGTTTCCTTATGAGAGTTGCTGTGGTCATGATGTTTCTTTACGACAATAGAAACCCTAACTAAGACAGTGATATATACCTGTAATTCCTGCACTAGGGAGGCAGAAGCAGGAAGATCACAGCGAGCATGAGGCCAACCTGTCCACAGAGGGAGTTTCCAGGGCATACATGGCAAGACTTTGTCTCAAAAACAAAAATAATGCTGTCATTATAAAGTGTCACAAACTGGGTGTTTTAAAATAACAGGACTGGGGCTGGAGAGATTGCTCAGTGGTTAAGAGCATTGCCTACTCTTCCAAAGGTCCTGAGTTCAATTCCCGGCAACCACATGAATTCCCAGCAACCACATGGTAGATCACAACCATCTGTAATGAGGTCTGGTGCCCTCTTCTGGCCTTCAGGCATACACACAGACAGACTGTTGTATATATAATAAATAAATAAATATTAAAAAAATAAAATAAAAAAATAACAGGACTGTAAAGTAGTCGGATACAAAAGTAACTTAAAAAAATCAATAGGCTCTCTTTCCTATCTTCCTCTCGGAGAGGCAGCTTCTGCCTCTCTCCCCACTTCTCCCCTTCCCCCCCGCTTCTGTCTCTCTCTTCTCTCCTCTCTCTCTCTCTCTCTCTCTTTCTTTCTTTCTCAGCTCTTCTCCCCTTCCCCCTTCCTCCTCCATAACCCCCCCAATAAATATCCAACCTTACTCTGCATGGCGTGCCTATCTATGTCTCTGTCTCTTGCCCGCCCACCACGTGTCTCCCTGCCTGGGACCAGCCACTGCTCAGGGACTGGCAGCGGTCTCTGCTTGGGACTGGCTGCTCCCAGGGCCTGCCACCACATGGCCCGCTACCACTGCTTGGGGACCTACAGCATTTCTGCTGCCTACTGCCGCTGGGGATCCTACAGCATTTTTAATTTTTCCATTACATTTGGTGCCGTGAGACTCGAGAAGCTCTCCCACCCCAGGCCCCTCTCTCCCCCGGGGTCGGGATCCAGAACCGGGGATTTTGTTCAAAACAACTGCGTGTTCCATATGCCTGAGCACGATTTCTCTGAACAACACCGGCTTCAATTGCATGTGACAAAACTGCCTTTCATCTAAACTAAAGATCTCCAGACGTGGACAGAATCACTGGAATCGACAGCCTAGCTGCTCAGGTCAAGGTAGGCTTGTCTTCCTATAGATTTCTTAGCCCACAGGATCTTCTGGAGCCTGGCAGGCCCTGCGCTAAACAGCAGAAGGCAAATATGACCTTCAGCTACCATGAGGGACCCTGAGGAGGGGCTCTAGGTGCCAACCAAGTAAGTTCTCTGTCATTTTTTAATCAGTAACTC
The DNA here is from genome assembly GCA_004026605.1 of Ondatra zibethicus. Taxonomy (NCBI): domain Eukaryota; kingdom Metazoa; phylum Chordata; class Mammalia; order Rodentia; family Cricetidae; genus Ondatra; species Ondatra zibethicus. The sequence continues at coordinate 5,705 of PVIU01025677.1, forward strand.
AAGTAAAAATTTTATCCTTCTCAAAGATTTCTGATACAGTCTGATAGCTGAGAGGTTTTGTCAGCTTAAAAGGACAACCTCACCAAACAAATTTCAGTAAAATATAAATACAAGACCTACAAGTTATAAATATGTAAGGACAAATACAAGTTATCAAACTTCTCTCTCATGCTGCCTTCCATAGTCTTGAAAATACTTTTCATTGTGCAAAAGTATCTGTCACAGTCATTCTGACATAAATATGCTACTGTTTATACAATGTATATGTCTAAAACTTCTGTTTTCACAAACCCAAAGAATTCTTGTGAGTTTCAGGGAGCCAAATTGAAGGATCCACCTTAAAACAGGTCAGATACATCCCCCTCAATTCCCTGGTTCTAAATTTTTTTTCTTAATTTAACTTTGTTCTTTGTTTTGCCAATACCTTAACCAGGTGTAAGAGACATCAGACATTTCCATGCCACAAATACCGGACAGAAGTAAAGAGACCAGCTATGCCAGGATGTGACCAAGCTATGCCAGGATGTGACCAGCACCCAGCCTTCTCAGGTTCCCCCCCAAAGACGACGCCCACAAATAAGCAGGAAGCAGTCTTGAGAATCCGCCAGCCCAATTCATTTGACCTGTGGTGCCTAACCGCCCACTTTTTTTATTATAAAAAAAGAGATGGGAATGTAATGATTGTTCTGTCTCTTTAAGCAAGCCACGCCCACTCCCTCCCCCATCCACTGAGGCAGGCTGATCTTCAGCTTCCAGCCTGAGCTCTCTCTCTCTTTCCTATCTTCCTCTCAGAGAGGCAGCTTCTGCCTTTCTCCCTACTCTCTCCTTCCCCCGCCCCCTCTGCTTCTGTCTCTCTCTTCTCTCTTCTCTCTCTCAGCTCTTCTCCCCTTCCCTCTTCCCCCTCCATAACCCCCCCCGAATAAATATCCAACCTTACTCTGCAAAAAAAAAAAAAAGATCAATAGCCCTTCTATATACAAACAATAAACGACTGAGAAAAAAAATGAGGGAAACAACACCTTTCAAAATATCCACAAATAATATAAAATATCTTGGGGGTAACTCTAACCAAACAAGTGAAAGATCTGTACAACAATAACTTCAAGTCTTTGAAGAAAGAAATTGGAGAAGATATCAGAAGATGGAAAGATCTCCCATGCTCCTGGATCAGTAAATTTAACGTAGTAAAATCTTACCAAAACAATCTACAGATTCAATGAAATCCTCATAAAAATTCCATCACAATTTTTTACAGACCTTGAAAGAACAATACTCAACTTCATATGTAAAGACAAAAGCCCAGGATAGCTAAAACAATCCTGTACAATAAAAGAACTTCTGGAGGTAACACCATCCCTGACTTCAAGCTGTTCTACAGGCTATAGTAATAAAATCTGCATGGTATTGTCATAAAAACAGACAGGTTGTTAAATGGAATTGAATCTCAGACCCAGAAGTAAATTCACACATCTATGGACACTTGATTTTTGATAAAGAAGCCAAACTTATACAATGGAAAAAAAGAAAGTGTCTTTAACAAATGGTGCTGGTCTAACTGGATATCGGCATGTAGAAGAATGTAAATAGATCCATATCTATCACCCTTTACAAAACTCAAGTCCAAGTGGCTCAAAGACCTCAACATAAAACTAAAAACACTGAACCTAATAGATGAGAAAGTGGGGAATGATCTTGAACTCATTGGCATAGGAGACAACTCCCTGAAGAGAACACCAATTGAGCAGGCACTAAGATTAACAATTAACAAATGATACCTCGGCTGGGCGGTGGTGGCGTACACCTTTAATCCTAGCACTTGGTAGGCAACTATAGCCTCATTTACAGGAAGCGGGTGGTTAGGGTCTCAACATCTTTGTGTGGTACACAATCCAATAGCACTGATTGTCTGAATGAGCTTGATCCCCAGTTATTGGAACTGTTTGGGAACGATTAAAAGGTGTGGTCTTGTTGGAGGAGTTGTATCACTTGAATGGACTTTGAGGTTTCAAATCCCATACCAGGTTCAGTCTCTTCATCTCTTACAGGTCAGATGTACTCTCAGCTACTGCTCCAGTACCATGCCTGCCTATCTGCCTGCCTTCCTTCCTGCCTGTCTGTCTGTCTGCCTGCCTGTCTGCCTGCCTTTCTGCCTACCTGCCTGCCTGCCTGCCTTCCTCCCTACCTGCCTGCCTGCCTGCTGCCTGCCTGCCTGCTTGTCTGCCTGCCTGTCTGCCTGCCTTTCTGCCTTTCTGCCTGCTTGCCTCTGTGCTCTTCACCATAAGGGTCATGAATTAACTAACTTTCTGAAACTGTAAAACAGACTCCCATTAAATGCTCTCTTATAAATTGTCTTGGTCATGGTTTCTCTTCACAGTAATAGTAATAGAACATTAACTAAGATATTGACCATTTAGTTAATAAAAGTCACTATCCATGAAACGCCAGGTACTGCTATAATTGCTTCATATATCTTTTCTACAAACCTCAGAGTTTCCTTCATTGCACAGCTTTAGATATTGAAGAAAGATGACTTGGAACTGGCAAGGTTACCTAGCTAGTTAATATAGTTATAAGATAACCTGGTGTGGACTTTTTCTAGGACACATGGGACAAGCTATATAACCTCTGCTAATCCCATTAGTAAAATGAGATTGTACTGACAATTCCCCAATCCATGCTGAGCTTTTGCAAGGATTTATAAAGATAATGGAAACATCACAGCAAAGAGCAATTTCTGAATTCTTAGTAGCTGTTATATTTCATTTTAATTAATTGTGTGTGTGCTTGTGTGTGCAGGCATAAGTGTACTGTGGAAGGCAGAGGACTACTCTTGGGAGTCAATTATCTTCTACTATCTTGTGGGATTCAGAGCTTTAACTCAAGTTGTCAGGCCTGTACACAGCACCTCTACCTATTGAGCCATCCTTCTGGCCTAGCAGTTGTAATAAGGAGTGGGATATGGAGTACGATCCTGTTGCTCATGTGCTGGAGTAGAATGATTGAGAGTTTCCATTCTCCTGGATTACTTACCAAGATCCTGCTTTGATGATGTTGATGATGGTGGTGATGCTGATAAGTGTTGCTGCTGCTTGCTCAACCAAGACATGAGAAATTCCAGCCACATGCTCCTGTTGACATGCACTTAGCCAGACCTTTCCTGGCATGGTGGACTGTGCCCTCTCAAACTGTGAGACAAAGTAAATCTTTTCTCCTATTTAAAAAACAAAAAAAGGATTTTCTTTTAGGTGCTGGTGACTAAATCCAGGGCCGTATATGTATTCTAGGCAAGTGCTCTACCACTGGGCTATGCATTTCATGGGTCTGGAGTAAAGATCTAATGTTTATCTCCTTTGTCCCAGCACCTCCCTTCTCTGTTTCTCTATCACCAGGAAATGAGCACTTCTCCGTGAAATCTTCACAGTACCCTGCAAGGTGAACATTTCTGCCTATACTTTATGGATGTAGGAAATGAGGCACAGAACAGAGGTGACCTAAGCAGCCACTCAGAAAGCATGACACCCTAAAGTAGTTCTGCTGAATCTAACAGAGCATTTCTGCAATTCTCTACTGTCATGATGTGTCCTGTCCCTTTAAGAGACAAGCCCCGTCTACGCCCCCCATTCACTGAGGCTAGCAGATCTTCCTTCTGCTTCCAGCCTGAGCCCCTTCCTTTTTGTCTTTCTCCCAGAAGAGGTAGCTTCTGTCTCTCTCCCTTCTCCCCTCTCCTCCCCTCCCCCTCTCTGTTTCTCTCTCTCTCTCTCTCTCTCTCTCTCTCTCTCTCTCTCTCTCTCTCTCCCTCTGCCTCTCTCTCTCTGCTCTTCTTTCCCCTCCATAATCCACTAAATAAATACCCACTTTCTCTGCATGGTGCGTCTCTGTCTCTCACCTGCCAGGCGGCTCCTTTGTCAGGGACCAGCTGCCTTCATGGTCCACTGCCCACTGCCGCCACTCGGGGACCTGCAGTGTTTTAACCATAACATCTATTTTTGTTGTTGTTGTTTTAAGATTTTTATTTATTTATTGTGTATACAACATTCTGCCTTCATGTATACCCACACACTAGAAGAGGGCACCAGATCTCATTACAGATGGTTGTGAGTCACCATGTGGTTGCTGGGAATTGAACTCAGAACCTCTGGAAGGGAAGTCAGTGCTCTTAACCTCTGAGCCACCTCTCCAGTCCTGTTTTTTGTTTTTTTTTTGTTTTTTTTTTTGAGACAAAGTTTCTCTGTAGGTTTTTTGTTGTTGTTTTTGGTTTTTCAAGACAGGGTTTCTCTGTGGCTTTGGAGCCTGTCCTGGAACTAGCTCTTGTAGACCAGGCTGGCCTCGAATTCACAGTGATCCACCTGCCTCTGCCTCCCAAGTGCTGGGATTAAAGGCGTGCGCCACCACCGCCCGGCTCTCTGTAGGTTTTGTGCCTGTCCCTGGAACTCACTCTTATAGACCAGCCTAGCCTTGAACTCACAGAGATTCGCTGCCTCTGCCTGCCAACCACCTGACAACCATAACATCTATTATGTTTCAGTAAATGATCACAGATATAAAAAAGTTGAAAGGAAAACAAAAAGACCATATTCCCCTGCCATGGTTGGCCAATAAGCTTTATATTTAATGCAGTGAGGAACTAGGTGTGGTGGCTCACGCCGAAAGATCTGAACATTCAGACCACAGGAAGCTGAGGCAGTAGGCAAACTGAGTTTGAGGCCAGATGGGGTTAATAGTGAGTTCCAGACCACTTTGGCCACAGCGTTAAAAAACAAAAGTAAGTCAAGACTATGAATTCAGTCAGTAGTCCATCCCAAGGCTGTGACATTCTAAATAGTCAGCTCCTATCTGCACAAGATCAAGCTGGTCAACATTAAGCTTGGAGGGGAGGGGATTCATGTGCCCACCTCTAATTGAGGAGCAGTGCACAGTTGATGGCTTCCAGGGAAAGAGTCGATTTCCCTTAAGGGTGTGGTTTCTGCAGGATGATCCCATCCAGGTATATGGGCAACTTAAAGTAGGGAAAATAAGTTAGAAACAAAAAGAAAAGGACATAAAGTTTGGGGTGGGGAAGGGAGATGGAGATAGAGCTGGCTAGAAGGAATTAAGAGGAGTGTGAGGCAGAAGAGTTTGAGCTGTGGAGCCACCAAACCCAAATAAATGAACAAATCCATCTGAGTCCTTAAGATGAGGAGCTGTCTGGACTTAAAACTCAAGGAGTGGCAAAACATGGGGTGGTCCCGAACTCCCTACAGGGGGCGGGTAGATCAGTAGTCTTCAGGTTTGGTCATCTTCATAGCCTTTGGAGCCTCCCACCTGTCCCTGTGTCTTCTGCAGAGCCTGCTGTGGCTTCCCAGAACACGCACTTCTCAGCTCTAACCAGATCTATAAGGGATTTACCAACTGGTCCCAGGCCTATATGACAAGGTCTAAATGACAAGCCCACAAGAACCCTGGGCAATGAATACCTAGAAGTTGGCTCACCTTCCCCAAATCATAGCTGTGCTGGAACTTTGCCTTAAACAACCCCTGATTGACTAGGTCCAAAAGGTTTTTTTTTCTGTCCCATCAGCCCCCATATTCCTGTGTGCATTCTCCCTGCCCAGTTATTGTGGGTGGAATCTTATGTCATTCAGGCATCCTTCCCTTCTCTACCCTCCCTTCCCTTGATCCAAGTTCCTTCCAACCAAGGTCTTCTTGCTAGACCCAAAGAATTGACCAGGCCACAATTCCTCTTTCTTACAACCATTAACTGGGAGCTGGGTGTAGTGCTACACACCTTTAATCCCAGTACTGTGGAGGCTGAGACAGGAGGATCCCCACGAGTCCTAGTTAAGCCTGTACTACAGAGTGAAACCTTGTCTTAAAAAGCAGAAAAATAGGAAGAAAAAAAAAAAACAGGCAGGGCAGTGATGACACACACTTTTAATCCCAGCACTTGGGAGGCAGAGGCAGGCGAATCTCTGTGAGTTCGATGCCAGCCTGGTCTACAAAGTGAGTTCCAGGACAGCCAGGGCTGTTACACAGAGAAACCCTGTATCAAAAAACCAAAAAAGAAAGAAAGAAAGAAAAAAAGAAAGAAAGAAAGAAAGAAAAGTCATAAATCCAATAGCTACCTATTACCCTTAGGATAAAGGTTAGTTTTTAATTTTATTTTATTTCTGCCACTTGAGGTAGGTCCTGCTATGTTGCCTTGTGCATCCGATTCCCTTGCCTCCACCTCCTGACTGCTGGGATTCCAGGCTTGTAACACCATGCGCGGCTTTGAAGGCTAAAATTCTTACAGGGTTTATGAATCCTTCACCTGTTCCCTTTGTGATAGATGGTTTATAATCTTTTCAAAACTGGTAAGCATCCTGGGATGATCTTAATTTTTCTGGCTGTCAAACCTATTTGAGGTTGATGAGATCTGGCTAAACTGCTTAAAGGTGATTAACTCAGCCTGAATGGCATGTGAATTCCAGGGGAGTTGGTTCTCTCCCACTCAGCTTCAACTCTGCCCTTTGACCCAACAGCTTCCTTCTTCACTGAGAGGGTAACCAGGTTCTTTGAGGGCCTCCAGGTGGAAGGGGGGAGGGGAGTAAGGAGGGGCCAGAAAGGAGATGCCAAATGCAGATGGCCTCCCTCCGAGCCAACCGGATGTAACTTGCTCATCGCAGAATTCCTTGTACTTCGTAAAAGGGGTTGGAGAAGTGTAAGTACTCGTAACAGGGGAATGGTGTGAAGATGGTAGTTGGACTAACGTGGGGCCTTAAATGTAAAGGGAGGGTTTCAAAGGCTTTGTAGCAATATGGAAAACCACAGATGAGGTCATAGTGAGTGGAAGGTAGACAAGACAGTAGAGGGATGTGTGAGGGTGTAAGGAAGCTGGATTTTCCAGCTGAGCAGACCAGGCTTGGGGCTCACTTCCCATGTCTCCGTGGGCAGAGTGATCATACACAAAGTCCCCTAACATCTCTGGGCCTTTTTTTTCTTCCCCCTCTCCCCCCTCCCCCGCCCCAAATAGTCTTAGGTAGCTAAAGCTAGCCTATAATTTGCTATGCAGCTCAGGTTGACCTTAAAATCCTGATCCCCCTGCCTCCACATCCAGGTGCTTACACCACCACACCCAGCCAAGGCTTGCGATTTTAAATGACAATTAGAATTTAACACTTGCAGGCTAGGGTTATCCAGGTTAAGGTGCTGAGCAAGCAACTGGCAGGACCCTGAACCTTCTGCTTTCACTTGCTTTTAGGCACTTGCTTTCACAATTGACTTCAGCTACTATAAGACCCCCCCCCAAAAGTTTTGCTATAGGTTACAGCTCTGTGTATGGTCACTATGGTAGCCATTGGTTAAATCCCCCCCACACCCATAACCCCAGGAATTTGGAATAGCCTTATTTTACTTCAGTTACATCCTGTGCATGTATTTGATGAACAACTTTTGACATTAGAGGCATTAGAGGCATTTGACTCCTCAGGTCATGCCCATGCTACTTTCTTTTCTCATGTTTTTATTTATGTGTATGCGTGCATTTCTTTTTTTTTTTTTTTGGTTTTTCGAGACAGGGTTTCCCTGTAGTTTTTAGAGCCTGTCCTGGAACTAGCTCTTGTAGACCAGGCTGGCCTCGAACTCACAGAGATCCGCCTGCCTCTGCCTCCCGAGTGCTGGGATTAAAGGCGTGTGCCACCACCGCCCGGCTATGCGTGCATTTCTGTGTGTGTCTGTAACTCATGTTCTGGTACCTGAAGAAGCTAGAAGAGAGTATCAGAGCCTCTAGAGTTGGAGTTTCAGATGATGGGTGCTGGGAACTGAACTCAGGTCCTCTAGACAGAGGAGCAGCAAGCACTCTTAACCCCTGAGCCAACTCTCCACCCCCTTCTTTTGTTATTTGTTTTGCTTTGTTGAGACAGAATCTCACATAGGCTGGGGAGGCCTTAAACTCACTTATGTGGCTGATACTGGCCTTGAACTCCTGATTTTCCTGCCCCTACATCCTAAGTGCTAAGATTACATGCATTTGCCACCAACCCTGGCTCTTGTGGTTGCTGTTTAAGAGAGACTACTGTTATACAGCAAGGCTGGTCTTCCATTGTCTTGCCTCAGACTGCTGAGTGCTAGAACTATGGATGGTTACTACCATGCTCATCCGTAACTCTGCCTTTTTGAACACGAGTCTTATAAATAAGCATGGAGTATAATTTCTCTTGCTTGCATTACCCATCAGTCCAATTACCTTACCGCACTCACCTTGTTTATCTCATAAATACCCTCACATCTAAGTCTTGGGAGGCAGAATTGAGATGGGGCCTCCTGTCCCACCTGCTTGGTAGCCACATAAACACATTCTCTTGTGCAAAACTTGCTACTTCGATGATTAGCATAACTTATGGCCCACAAAGTGAGCCTACTTTGATGTCAAGCCAACAGCTGTGCCGTCATCCTGCTGTTTCTTACATCAAATATGGATAGAACAGACAGGCACCAGGGCACAGCTAAAGCTTCAGAGCCTAGACTTCAACCTGAGGCAGAAAACGGTATCTGGGGCTAGGGAGCAAGTGTAGCGCACCACGCCTGTCTGCGCTCTATGCGCCGCCATACAGTTCATGAACTAGGCAAGGGGCTGGAGATTGAAACACACAAAGACTCACACAGAGAGACACGGATCACCCTTGAAACAAGAATGCCCCCTTTAGTGTGTCCAGGGGCAGCTTATATAGAGATCCTTAACTGATAGCCACGCCCCAGCCAAACGCACCAGAAACCACTCCCCTGCCATCAGGAACTCCTGCTCAGAGCAGCTGCAAACATTACAAGTTGTTTACCAGAAATTTAGGATCTGGGGGGTTCACAGGTCCCAACAAGCAAGGCCCCATTCTCCCCCAGGCTACACATTTGAACTCCTGATTCAACATTCTACTGTGGTCAACCTAAAATTTTTCCTAAATTTTGAATAGGAGCTCACGTTCCAGTTCTCCTCTGGCCCCTGGAAATGTTATAGCTATCTTCTTCCAAAGCTGTTGATGATGGAGAATTTTCCAAAGCCTTAGCAAAGGGGAGGAAGGAGAGACTCCGAGAGAAAGGAACCATTTCAAAGCCATAGCAGTGCAATGGACTAGGAGGCATGCCTTTAACTCCAGTAGATGGAGGCAGGGACAGGCAGATTTCTATGAGTCTGACGCTAGCCTGGTCTATATGGCGAGTTCCAAGACAGCCAGGGCTACATAGAAATTAATTAATTAATAAAATGGTCTCCTTCCACAGATGGTTAGGAGCAGGGCATGATATTCTTGGAAGGAAGAAGGCCATGAGCAAAGATCTGAAGATGGATAGTGTGATAGAGCTGAGGAACTTCTGCACAGTTTTCTGGATGCATAGATACAATGATTTGCATTGTCCATATTCAGGTAGAAGCTTTACCCCAGCCCCTGGCATCCATATACCCAAAGAATCTGGAATGTTTGGGTGGAAACTCCATCCCAAGCCCCCTCCCCCATCTCTCTCCAAACCCTGCTGCACCTCAGAAAGCCTGCCAAATGATGACACCTCCCTTAGAGATGCTCAAGACCACTCCCACAGGGTATTTAAACTGCCCCCAAAGAAAACAGACACGTGGTTTTCTGTTCTTCCTTTCCTGTCTCTTCTCTGGGGGCTGGAAAATCATCCGGGACCATTTTATCCATTAAACCTGGGCTTTTTCTGATTTAGTTTGATTTGGTCTGATTTGGGTCTCTGCATCGGCAGAGAGGCTTATCGAGGTAGAAGCTTTTCACTTCTCTATAACATTGCTGCCTGGAACAACAGTCTGGATTTGGAACACTATCAGCAGTATTAGAGATGGGAATTTCCTGTTGACATCCTCTAGAATTGCTAGGAAGCCCTTACGTTTGAAGTCAGCCTGAGCTACATAGTGAGTTTGACACCATCCTGCTCTACTTAATAAGACTCTGCCTCAAAGTTCTTAAAGAGGGCCAGTAAGATAGTCCAGCATGTAAAAGCACTTTGCACCTAGCCTGCTAACCCGAGTTTGATCCTTGGGGCCCACATAGTGAAAGGGAAACTGACTCCGGCAGTTGGCCCCCAACTCACTGTGTAGCCCAAGCTAACCTCAAAACCACGATCCTTCTGCTCTCATTAGACCTTCAGATGTGTCCCTGAGAATGTCATGGATGAATTCATGAACAAAGAAGTCAAGGTCCGCGGAGACCCAAGAGGCAAGTCCATAACACAAAATGAAACAGGAAAGACAGGATGGAGAGATGGCTCAGTTTTTAAGAGCACTTGCTGCTCTTGCAGAAGACTTGGGTTCGCCTCCCAGCACCAACTTGGAGACTTACAACCATTTATGGTTCCAGTTCCAGGGGATCCTTCATCTTATGACCTTTGAGGGGACCAGGCACACATGTGGTACACATAAATACATGCAAGCAAAACACCCATACATATAAAATAAAAAATAAGGGTTAAAAATTAAAAAATAGAAAGGTGGTTATCAGTCTTCATATCTTCTATACCTGGGATGGCAGGCTCCAGCCATCCTGGGGAATGTGAAGGCCTGGAGGTCTGGGGCTTGGGTTGGGATTTAATGGAGTGTGTTGAGGCAGGAGAGAGGAGGATGGGATCTGAGCTGTTCTGCCACAGAAGTAAGTGGAGCGCTAGAGACACACCACCCCCTCAGAACCTTTGATTGACACATGCTTTACTGAGACTTATAGTATGTCACTATGGTCTATTGATTTATATAAATCACTTTTTTTTCCCCAGACGAGTTTTGTTTCCCCAGCGCCATGACTTGAAGATGCCCATAAAGATGAGATATACAAACCAGGTGTGAGTGTCAGGCGGTGGTGGCGCACGCCTTTAATCATAGCACCTGGGAGGCAGAGGCAGGCGGATCTCTGTGAGTTCGAGGTCAGCCTTGTCTACAGAGTTCCAGAACAGCCAGGGCTGTTACACAGAGAAACCCTGTCTCTAAAAAACAGAAAACAAGCCAGGTGTGGTGTGGCGATGCAGTAGGATCCCAGCACTCAGGAGTAGAGGCAGGAAGGATCAGAAATTCACAGTGTTACCATGTGAGTTTCCCACGTGAGTGTCAGGAAACCATCTCAAAAAAAAAACAAAAATCAAAAGATAAGGAGATTTGCCAGTAGCAGGGAGCATACACACACGGCCTCAGAAGAGTCCAACTTCTGTCCTTTCGGCTTTCCTGGTGGAGCTTTCTATTGTATGGGGAGGCCAGGAATGGGTTTGGGGGCAGAGCTCAAAACCATCCCATCAAGGTTGAAATCCAACCTGGGAACTGGACCACAGTTCTCAAAAACACTTCCATCCCTGTGTAACCATTTCCTAGACCAATAATAAGTGGTTACCCAAGGCTACCCTTGCCCTGCCTCAAACCCACGGCTGACTAGGCTACAGGGTAACAAAGCCACCTCAATTTGCACCTAGAGGGAGAACAACTTGCCTGGTTCCAAACAGAGGGGGGTGATGCAGGAAGTAGGGAGGCGCTAAGGAGCCCCCGCAGTGACAAAGGCTTCAAAGAGGACCTTACAGTGGCTCTCACAGGAGGGCCTTTCAAACGGAGTCAGGTCTAGTCATGTCACAGCTCTGTCTTTCCAAACAAGCCGCTTCCTCCTCTGTCTCAGGATGTTCCACCTGCCCCGTGAGTTGTGAGGACGCAATGAGGGGAGGACTTTCCGACCACTCAGCTCCGCCTAGCAAGCAGGAAAGCCAAAGGATAGTACCTTAACATGGGTCTCTGCTGCTGGGGATGGCAATGGGGGTTTGGTGACTATGTTTTGATCTCTTCTAGCCCCAACGTTCCTTCATCCTTGGCTCCGCAATGCCTCCTGAATCAGAAACTGCCTCACAGTAGAACATCAGTAACATTTGTTGGTAGTTAAGGAAAAACAAAACCAAAAGCCAGGTGCAGTGGTGCACACATGCAATCCCATCACTCAGGAGGTGGAAGCAGGGGGATTGAAAAGAAGTTCAAGACCAATTCAAGCTACGTGAGACTCTGTTAAAAAGAGGAAAAAAGAAAAAACTAAAAAGGAGTGAGGGCCAGGTGAATGCCTTTAATCCCAGCAGAGGGCAAGCGGAGGCAAGCCGACATCTCTGAGCTCAAGTCCAGCCTGTTCTACATGGCAAGCTCTAGACCAGCCAGTGCTGTGTAGTGAGACCCTGTCTCAATTTAAAAGAAAAAGAAAGGTGGTTCATGCATTGTTATTTGCACTTACTAAATGGAAATAGCTATTTGATACCCTTGTTTTATCATATTGTGTGCATGCCTGTGTGTGTCCAGAAGAAGGCCTTGGATCTCCTGGAAAAGGAGTCACAAAGGATTATAGGCTGCCATGTGGTGCTGGGAATCTAACTTGGGCCCTATGCAAGTGGCACTCTGAAATGTCATGATTGTGTGCTAACCTGACCAAATCCTCAAGATGGTTGACTTGAAATGGCCAAGAGACAGTAAATGCCTTGCCTTCGCCTGAGCCTAGGAAGATTTCTCTGTGCCCTTTCATTCCTGGTCCTTCCCTCCTCTTCTCAGGGGGAAAAAATAATGCCATTGACCTACTGACCTGGTAACCAGAATTCGAGGAGCTGTGAGTCAGAAGCAGAAGATGCCAGACACTCTTATCCCTTTCTGTCAGGTCATGAAGTAGAAACAGGGACAGAGGGGTCAGGGACAGGGCAATCCTGCCTTGACAATGTAATTATATCCTATGCACTCTGGGATCAAAGTAATTAAGTCAAGAGGCCTTGTATTGAGCCAGTCGTTTGACTGGCTCCCAAAGAGGTCACCCATAGTAGCTTTTCCTCGGCGAGGAGTTTCCCACATCCTGTAGGTTAGGGGTTTTCATCTGCCCCCAATAATCTAATGCATAGGAGGCTGAAGTATACAATCACACAGAGTGATTTCTTTCTTTTTTTCTTTCTTTCTTTTCTTTCTTTCTTTCTTTTTAAAGATTTATTTATTTATTATGCATACAGTATTCTCAGTACTCTGCCTGCAGGCCAGAAGAGGACGCCAGATCTCATTACAGATGGTTGTGAGCCACCATGTAGTTGCTGGGAATTGAACTCAAGACCTTTGGAAGAGCAGGTAGTGCTCTTAACCTCTGAGCCATCTCTCCAGCCCTCTTTCTTTTTTGAGAGAGGGTTTCTCTGTAGCTATGGAACCAGTCCCAGAACTCACTCTGTAGACCAGGCTGACCTCAAACTCACAGAGACCCACTAGCCTGTGCCTCCCAGTGCTGGGATTAAAGGCCTGCGCCACCACTGCCTGGCTTCACACAGTGATTTGTTGAGCTGGGGTTCAGCCTTCAGTTACTCGCTGCTGAGGCACCTTTTCAGTATTAGCAATCCAGTGAGTCAAAGCAGTCTCAGAGGGCTGGCTACTGAGTGTACCTGGAGAGTTAAGCAAGGCAGACATTGGGAGGCCATTTCATCCAAGTCAGGGTGAGGCCCAATGACTCATCTTTGCTTCACAGCAGGCTGGTCTGTGAGAGAACCAATTTCAACTCATAATCCTCTAGTGGGAAATGCTTCTGGTCTTGTGGCTTTATCCTATCTGCTCCCTTCTAGTCTCTGGCATTCTCTCATCCTCCAACTTGCACCCTTTATACAACAAAATGGATTGTGTTAGTTGGGCATGGTGGCACAATTCTGGAATTCCTTTGATCAGGAGGCATGATCAGGAGGATTTCTAGTTCAAGGCCAGTCTGGGCTGCATAGTGAGACTGTATCAAAAACAAAACAAACCAAACATGGAACCTGGGGCTGTGGAGATGGCTCCGTGTTGAGTGGTTGTTCTTGCAGAGGACTAGGGTTTGGTTCCCAGCACTCACCATTAGATAATACACAACTATCTGTAACTCTAGCTCCAGAGGATACAGCACCTTCCTCTAGCATGCGACACACAAACACACACACTGTCTTAGGGTTACTGTGATGAAACACCATGACCATAGCAACTTGGGGAGGAAAGGGTTTATTTGACTTACAATTTCATATCACTCTTCATCATTGGAAGAAGTCAGGTCAGGAACTCAAACAGGGCAGGATCCCAGAGGCAGGCTGCTGCAAAGGCCATGGAAGGGTGCTGCTTACTGGCTTGCTCCTATGGCTTGCTTAGCCTGCTTTCTTATAGAACCCAGGACTATCAGCCCAAGGATGGCACCACCTACAATAGACTAGGCATTATCCCATCAATCACTAATTAAGAAAATGCCCTACAGGGGGGCCTACAGCCCAGTTTTATGGAGGTATTTTCTTGATTGAGGAGTCCTCCTTTCTTATGACCCTGGCTTGTGTCAAGATGACACAAAAGTAGCCAGCACACATACATATACTTTTTTTTTAAAAGAAAAAGTTTTATCAGGTCTAAGACAGTCAAGTAGCCAGGTATGTCTATAGTCCTAGCTGTTCAGGATACCAAGTTAGGAGGATCATGCAAGCCCATGGCTTTGAGGCCAGACTGGAGAAAACAGAGCCAAATCAAACCAAACAAGCAAACAAAACAAACCCCAGTATGGCATCACACAACCGTAATTCCAACACTTGGAAGGAGGAGGCACGCTGTCCTACTTGATTTTTAATTGGTGTGATAAACGCTGTGACCAAAGTGACTGAGGGAGGGAGGAAAGGGTTTATCTGGCTCACCTGGCCCAGTCTCAGTCCATCACCGAGGGAAGTCAGGGCAAGCACACAAACTGGGGCTGAAGCAAGAGCAGAAGCTTTGGAGGAATGCTGCTTCTGGCTTGCTTCTCAGAGCACATTTCAGCTTGCTTATTTTGGTACAATTTGAGACCCCCCTGCCCAGGGTGGCACTGCCCACAATGGGCTGGGCCCTCCCACATTAATGATCCAGAAAACGCTCCACAGACATGCCTAAGGCATGCCTAATGTGATGAAGGTGTCCTGTCAGTTGAGGTTCTCTTTTCCTAGATCACCTCAGCTTGTATCAGGCTGACCAAAAAAAAAAAAAAATCACCAGCACATAGAAGGATCAGGAATTCACATTCCAGATCAAGCCCAGAGTCTCACATGTTAGGCAAGGGCTTTACCTCTGACCTATATATACTTCTAGTCCCATTATTCTTAACTCCTAACATAGGGCCTGGAAATAAACACTGATGTTTTTAGACCAATGAATGAATAAAAGTGACTTAGAAATCATGGGACTATCAGCAGGGCATCAAACACACCAAAAAAAAAAAAAAAAAAAAAAAAGTCCCGAGGCTTTGTAAGGCCAGATCCCCACTCTGCCAGTGGTGACCTCAGGAGAGATACAAGCACTCACCTCCCCCACCTCCACCCTCAAATGAGCTCTGTCAGGCCCACTGGAAAAGGAGAACACTCTGTGGCAGTCTGCCTCACAAATGTTAGAAAGAGGAATCCTGGCCACCGTGCTTCCAGCGAGCTGTCTGGCCAGTGTGTGCTGCATTCCTGTGAGCTGAGCACTGGTGGAATTTCCAGCCTAGGGAGAATGGAACTTGAAACAAATAGCTCAGCAGAAAAGAGCCCAGCAACAATGGGCCTGCTCAGCTGCCTTTTGCTAGCTCTTGAACTCATAGAATATCAGAGCTCAGCAGCCCCTGGACAAATGGCTAACTGTGGTACCTATCAGCATACCAATGCCCATGTTGGCCTCCAGGTTCTCTCAGCATTGCAAATATCTGTTACAGAGTCCATGCTGGCATCCTGGCTCCTCTTACTCTACCCCTCTTGTTCCCTGCTACATCCCGACCCCAGACTCCTCTTGTGGCCGTGTTCAGTCTACTACCTTGTCTCTCTGCTTTGAACTATTTCAGAGGTCCTCAGTCGTCACTTCCTCTCTCCAGCAGCAAGCACAAGAGAAGATCTGCTTGGCTTTAAGGACAGAGATGGTCTGAACACTGGAAGATGGATGTATACAAGACCTGAAGGGTGCTTTGGAGATGGGGTCCAGATGAGGATGAAGGGGGAGGACATGGTGGGATTCAGGGTACTGCATACCCAGCTTTTCATATGGGTCCCCACGCTTTCAGGGCAAGCACTCTCTCTTTTAGGAAGCACTTGTTCACTTACATTTGAGACACTGTGCCTTACTCAAAGATGAGTAATACCTGCCTTCAATTCTTTAATAATACGAAGACAAGCTCTAGATACGAATAAATGGGTCCCCATCAATAATACATGATAGTCTTGAAGGAATCAATGCCTTGAGCAAACCCAGAGAAGCAACTGCAGCCAAGGGTTGACACAGCAGAATTCCCTCCTGTGTTTTGCAGTGTGATTGATGGCAGGCTTCCCAAACTCTATCACGTGTAAGGGACTGAGGTCAGGCCAATGGCGAGGCCAGTGTCTTAGAGGCTGTGTCACCTGTAGTTAGTCTTTCCAGTGTGAAACTGGTCCCTTCCTCTTTAACTCTCTTGCCCTGAAACCAACAGCAACTATTCCCATGAGTTGCTATTGCTAAGCCCCCCCTTCTTGGTTGGTTACAGGAGCCCTTGTAATCCTACTTCTAAGGAGGCAGAGGCTGGTGGGACCCTGGTAATCCCTGACCAGTCAGCCTAGCTGAATTAGTACATACCAAACCCAGTGAGAAACTATGTCCCTAAAAACAAGGTGGGGTGGCAAAATGGCTCTGTGGATAAGGGTGCTTGATGCCATGCCTGACCACCTGAGTTTGATCCTCTAGGTTCCTGCCAGTTGTCCTCTGACCTCTACATACACAACATGGCATTTCTCACATACATACGTATACAAATGACAGCACAAAACAAGGTAGATGACATTTGAGGCCTGGGCACCTAAGGTTGTCCACTTGCTTCCAAGGCAATTGTGAACACACGGGTGCATACGCGCCAACCCCACATTCATCTACACCACCACCGCTACCATCACTACCACCACCAACAAAACCACAGACTTGTAATGTAACACTACAGACAGAAGCAGAAGTGTGAACTAAAGGCCTGCCAGGACTACACAGGAAGACCTCATCGTAAGGAAAAGAGAAACCAGATGGAGAGGTGGCTGTGTGATTAAGAGAACTTCCTGCTTCTGCAGAGGGCCTGTGTTTGGTTCCCAGCACCCCTATAAGGTGGTTCACAATCACCTGTAACTCCAGATCTAGGAGACCCAATGTGCATAGTTTCATACATGCACTCGCACACATATATAAAATAAACACATCTTTTTTAAAAAAGGGAAAAGGGGCTGGGGTTCAATTGGTAAAATGGTTGTCAAAAAAAAAAAAAAAAGAATAGCCGGGCGGTGGTGGCGGCCCATGCCTTTAATCCCAGCACTTGGAAGGCAGAGGCAGGTGGATGATCTCTGTGAGTTCGAGGCCAGCCTGGTCTACAAGAGCTAGTTCCAGGACAGGCTCCAAAGCTACAGAGAAACCCTGTCTCGAAAAACCAAATAAAATAAAATAAAATGGTTGTCTAGGACATGTGAAACAAACTTGGTAAAAAATGGTGATAGTCCCAACCGGTGCATACCCTTAATCCTGCAGAGGGAGGCAGAAGCAGGAAGATCTCTATGAGTTCCAGGCCAGCCAGGGTTGTACAGTGAGACTTTTTTTTTTTTTTTTTTT
>PVIU01025678.1:0-23302 GCA_004026605.1 Ondatra zibethicus
CAAGTCTGAGTGCATATGGGTAGGTGCCCTAGTTCCCATCTCTGTGTAAAAGGCACCAGACGGGTCTGTTACCCTCTGGGCGGAGGACGCCTGGATGAGTGATGGTACATATGTCCTACATTTTAACAGAGATCAGACCTCTACTCTTACCTGCTGCCTTGGAATTTAAACTAAAAGGGGGAACTGCAGGGAGCCATACACTTGCATCCTTGCAGTTTGGAGGTAAACAATTCCATATTTGGCAATGCTTCCGGACTGAGCGTCCAGGCGCTTCCTGCATGTGCAATAACCTAAGTGTCCCTAACCAATCCTGAGGACTCTGGTGCCAGTGGGTACTTAGCAGCCAATCAAGGCATGAGTCACGTCATCTCTCCCTATATAAGCAGCCGCCATGTTAGACCTCGCTCTCTCTCGCCTCCCGCTTTCCCTTCAACCTAGAGGCTCTCTTGCCTCCCGTTTTCTCCTCAACCGAGTGCTCTCCAATAAAGCGTGATCCGAGAAGAATCCTGAGTCTGGCTGTTCATTCTGCTGATCGGGAGTCAGCCAGAGCAAATGAATGAGACTTTGGGTGATTGCCTAGGTAGCCAGTTGTCTCTGTCATATATTGCTAGCTTTGGAAGCTACTTGATTGTACTTCCTGCCTGCTCAAGTAATATTACCTCCCTTTTCAGGCCTTTGATAGGGTTGAAGATTAGATAATCATAGTTACTGTCCTCTTATGATCTAGCCAAGCCAGTTCCTATATAAGACTTAGACTCCTTAGGATAGAATGTTTATTAAAACATTTAGCATATGTTCCTTGTTTAATATTGCTTATGCTGATTGTAATTCTAATCTTATACTTGATATCTGTTCCTAGTATATATTGTTTTGTATTGGGTTTGGAACTCTCTTACTTAAACAAAAGGGGGAGGTGCTGCGGGAGCTCCTTCTGCTCCTTCAGACAATAGCCTTTAAGATACCAGCCCACTTGGGCATGGTCTCTTTTCCTTTAAAAAGCAGTGGTAGCCATGTGCTCTCTCTCTCTTGCTTTGGGCTCCACTTTGGCTACTAGACTCCTTTCCTAGTGACCGGATTACAGGACAGGAATGAGAGACAAGGATGCAGAGCTGCAGACAAACAGACAAGTGGGGGGGTCAAAGTGTAGAGGGTGACCTGGAGGTGGGTTCCGGCATGGAAGGGAGGGGTGGTAGAAAGGGGAGGAGAGGAAGGTGGGTAAGGAGGAGGAAGTTGGCCTTGACCTTTGTTCTAGAGATGGAGATGGGGAGTGAGAGGGGCCATGAGAAGAATGGTAGCTATTGAATGGAGCATGTGGCACCATAGGAGTGGGTTGGGTAAGCAGGGTTAGGGTAGGTAGAGGGAGGGACCAGTGTCTCCAGCAGCAACGTCATGGCAGAAATTTTTAGGGTCCTAATTTCCAGATAGGAATTTGGAGTCACTGTGACCCTAGCAACAAGACTGGTGCTGTGAGACACTGGCTGCTGAGGGAAGGGTGGGAATGCAGTACTCAGAAACTGTGGGCAAATGGGAGTTCTGTCCACTTGTCCCCATGCATGGTAAAAATTTTCAAGGTCACAAAGGATGGAAAATTCAAAAGTTCCCTCTGGTGGCCATCATGTCCCATTGTCAAGGACATATTGAGGCCAGGTGTTAGTGTACAGAGAAACTAGGCATTCAGGACATATGTTGTCAGACAGCCCCAATTTAAAAAGATTTTGTAAAAGGCAGCCCAAGGGCATTTTGGAATCTGGCTTCAAATTTCAGGTGCCCATTTAGCAAGTCTATGCTAGGACCCAAAGCCTAGAGCAATGTGTCCACTGTGGTAGGCTTTGGGTCAAAAAAAGCGGGGAGGATATTCCCTTCTAAAAAAGGAGTCACATGGGACAAGACAGGTGCTTGTTCCAGTAACAGATCTGGGGCCTGGCATGGCTACATCTTTGGCAGGGCATCCCCAAAAAATCGCAGGAGGTCCTGAGCCTCTAAGGTCTTGGAAAGGACAACTTACCCAGCCGAAAGCCAATCTTAGCCTGGCAGAGAGCAGGTATGGGAGAAAAGGGTGTTTTCCCACTATGTGGTCCCAGGCCAGTGGGGTAAAAACACCACCACAGTGGGACCTCCAGACAAAAAGTTTCTGCACCCTGATAAGCCTCTCCACGTGTTGTGGAGTACGATAAATAACCAAGCCAGCTCAAGAAGAACAGTTATAGTTTAATGGTTAAAAGGGGGAAACTTACACTACAAGAGTGGGAGGTCCAACATCCTATCTGTCCGGCGGGCACCGTGCAGAGAGAGAGCGGGCACCTGGATCCTCCAGGTTTTTCTATCTGGGCCCCAGGTAGCCACACCCTAACTAGATGTGATTGGTTGATAGAGTTTCCCCATCATCCACTGATGCAGCAATCCAAATCAGACCAAATAAAGTGAATTTTTAAAAGCCCAGATTTGATGGAAACACCGCTCCCCGATGGCTTTCCAGCCCCCCGAGAGGAGATGGGGAAGGAAGGCCAGAAACCACGTGTGTGTTTTCTGGGGGGTGGGCAGTTTAAATACCCTGTGGGAGTGGTCTTGAGTACCTCTGGGGGAGGGGTCATCATTCGGTGGGCTTTCTGAGATGCAGCAGGGTCCGAAGAGAGATGGGAGGGGCCTGGGAGTAGAGCTTCTGCCGGAACTTTCCAGATTCTTTGGATATATGGATGCCAGGGGTGGGGTGGAGCTTCCAACTGAACAGGTCCTTTGGTGGTAAGCACTTGCTATAGATGATCTCATTTGCCCCCAGTGTCAAGCCTATAAAATAGGTGCTGTTGAAACTGGCTAGAGTTTTGAGGTTAGAGCCAGGGCTCTGGCAGCCCAGACAAGTCCAACTCACCACCCATCCTCAATAAACCAAACAAAGAAACCAGGGCTAGAGTAAAAAGAAGAAAGGATGGTTATTTGGTGTAGCCACTTCAGGAAGAGAAACACATAAAGAGGCTCTGTGACCTGCTCCCCCCCCAAGTACATTTGGGGAGTACTGACATGAGGGTTGGGTTCAAATAGAGGCCAGCAGATGTATATAACTAAACAGTCTTGGCTAAGGTATGGTCCTGCCCATCACTGACCACCACTGGTTTAATGATTAGTCAGTTATGTGGAATCACTTCCTGGAGACAAGTTTCTTCTCTGGGTGACATCAGAGCTGCAGCCTTTCCCTTCCCCCAGCATGAGGTTCTGAGGAAATTCCAGTTCCCTGGGGACCATTGTTTTAATAGTTTAGTAACCAAAGAGAGGGACACAAGAACATCTTTCTGCCCTGTCACACAGTTACATCGTCACTGTCTTGCAATTGAGGAAACTGATGTTGTGAGAGAAGTTTCTTGCCAGGCTAGGCTTTCTCACATCATTGTCACATATCAGTTCATTCCATTACGTCACTTGTGCCTCAACACGTTGTTACACACACACACACACACACACACACAAAACCAGCAAACAGGTATGTCGTTCTATGTTTTGAATGTGGTCTGCTGCCACCAAAATTCACATTGATGCTTAATCCCTCAACAAATCAGGGTTGAGTCTGTGGGATGCCTCGGGGCAGAGGACGTTACAAGGTGACTGCTCATGAGCCCCATGGAAGCTTAAGTGTGTTGATCTCACATGTGGGCGGGGCCTCCTAGGAGTAGATGAGTTTTCAGTAGAAAAAACCTACCTGGGCTACCTCCTTCCAGTCTTTCTTCCTCTCTTGATCTCTTCTTCAGAACACATTGCAATGTGCTTGTGTGCAACTCTTCGTGATGCTACCTGCCATATTTTGATATAACCAGAAAGCTCTCCCCATGACCTAAGCAGACAGGACTGCCAATCTGGGACTTTGAGTCTCTGAACAGTGACTAAATAGGCCTCTTTTCCCTGGCTTCAGCCTTGGATAGCCTTAACTCCTGATGCTCCTGACCATCCTCTTGTTGCTGTGACTACAAACATGCTCCATGATGCCCACATACCATGAGCATTCTGAACATGTCTACATTCAACAACATACCATGAGCTTTCTGAACATGTCTGCATTCAACATATAGTCTCAATTTTTTGGAGTTCTGCAATTAGACTTTTTAGATTTAAAATAAAATGTTATAAATGTATGAGTGTTTTGCCTACAAGTATGTGTATGTGCCACAAGCATGCCTGGTGCATGCAGAGACCAGCAGAGGTTGTTGGATTCCCTGGAACTGGAGTTATCCATGTGGGTACTGGGAATTGAACCAGCATGCTCTGTAAGAGCAACAAGTGCTCTTAACTGCTGAGCTACCTCTTCTGCTGCTGGTTGGTCAAGACTTTTTAAAGCTCTTACTTAAGCAAACTGAATTTTACTGACATCTCATTTAGAACAGCTTACAGCTACAACACATGACTTCAGTGTCAGTAGCTATGACTGACTCAGAAACCAGACAGGGCAAAATTTTGTTTACCTCCTTAAGGATGCTAAAGTCTGATAATCCAATAATGGACTGGGGTGTACCTTCCACCACTCACATAACACATTCCTCTGTGTGTAGAATGAGTAATAAAAACTCAGAGACAAAAATTGGGGTTCAACCTGAAGGTCAGAAAAGCAAAACAGCCAGCCACTGGCTCTCAACTCTACCTCAGTCCAAATACTCCCCCTTATATCAGTTCTGATATGTATCCTTCTTACTTCCAATAAAGTTACCTCACACGTATCCTTAAACATAATGTGGAGTGGAAGACATTACATAAACGAACTACAACTGGTTTTACATGAAGTTCAAGAAAAGCAAAGGCAATGCACAGCGACGGTTGGGGTTGCATCTCGGGTGGTAACGGGGCCTGAGAGTTCGGGGAACAGCGTTCATGGGGCTTCTGGAGTATAAAAGCCGCCCATCCTTGGTGGACAGTGGCAGTTGGTCTTCAGTGTCAGCCTGACAGGACTGGAAACACATGGAGACACCCTTGAGGCTATGTCTGTGAGGGCGTTTCCAGAGATGCCCACCCTGAATGGGAGAAACCTCATCCTATGTGCTGGGGCCCCAGACTGAGTTACAGAGTGTGGTAGCTTGACTGTGATTGGGCCCCAGACTGAGTTACAGAGTGTGGTAGCTTGACTGTGATTGGCCCATAAGCTCATAAGGAGCGGCACCGTTAGGAGGTGTGGCTTAGACAAATGAGTCCCAGGAGAGGAAGGTGTCGGCAACACATATCATAAAATAACTTTCTTAGCAGATAACTCAGTCAGCAAGGAGCAAGGGGGAGGGATTGGGTGTGGCTTGTCTCTTAAAGGGACAGAGCTGACCATTGCATTGGGTCTAGGAATGTAGCCCAGTGGTAGAGCATTTGCTTGGCATGTCCAAAGCTCTGGGTTCAACCCCCTAGCACAGGGGATAACTTCTGTTTTCTTCAGAAGATTACAGAAATTTGAGTATTGTGTTGTTCTTTCCTATAGCAAGTGCCAATAGGAACGCCAATGGGAGGTTGTTTAAATAAGTTACCTGATAGATCACAAGCTATTAGCATGGGCATTTCAGGCCTTCTCCTTTCATCTGTCAACTAAACAGAATTTTGGCTTGGGTCAATTTGCATATACACATACACACACACACACACACACACAAGTGACCATGGTCCAGGAACATAGGTTCAGGTGCCCCAAATATCCTGGGCCCATGTGGTAGCAGTTTCATGAACAAAACAGAGCAAGGAATAATAAAGGTACCTTTTAAAGATCGACATATTACAGGAAAGCCAGGAAGCCTCTGTGTAGCTGCCTCAGATGTTAGCTCTTGATACTTTTAGCCTTTGGATTGGTGGAAGATAGGGCTCTCATTGGACATTTCAAAGGCATTTACCTAACAGTTGTGAGGACATAAGGTCAAACACAGAGGTGAGTGGCACATGGCCTGAAATAACTTGACTCTGGACTTGCATTTTTCTGACTCTGCACAAACACGGAAGTGCTCACCAGTTAACCAGCCTTGCGGATTTTCTGACACGGGTACAGCTGCTTTCTGGGAATGCTGGTCACACATTTCCCTTTCTCTCTTCATGAGGAAAATAATCAGTAGCTTCCATGCTATTGTACTGCAGTAGCAAGGGGAAGCAGAGAATACAGGAAGAGGCAAGGCTTTGTGGAATCCAGACAAGTTGGGGAATGTAAGAAGGTTTAGGGAAGGGAAAGCGGTGGTATTGTGCAAACAAAAAGCCTCTATTTGGGTCTCAACCATGTTAAAATAATTTTCACCAAGAAAAAAACTCATAAGATAAAATACATCACAATGTAACATAGACTGACCATCATGGTGGAATTATAAGTGATTTTTTTAAAAAAAATTCTTGTCTTTAAATTTTTGTGTATTTTGTATTTCCACCATAAGCATGGGTTCACTGCTAGACGCGCCTTGGCCGGTAGGTGGTGCGATTTAGTGCGCTCTCAAACCTGGTCTGAGTTAACTGAGCATTCAGACCCCAACAGGGTCAGGCCACCGCTCTGAGCCCCAGCTGGCTAGAAGATGCTTCAGCAAGTATTCCTTTTGGGTAACTGGGACTGGGAGAGTTGATCAGAGTACTTATCGCGGCCTAAAGAAACAGAGTTGAAGACTGTTATATAGAGAAACCCTGTCTCGAAAAACCAAGAATAAAAAAAAAAAAGAAACAAGAGTTTGAAATGTTTCAGTGACCCGAGGAACGGCTTCTTAATTAGGAAAATACCCTCGAAGTGGTACGTGCTAAACCCTCGCCCAACCTCTCCAACCCAGGAGGAAAAAAGAAGGAGCAGTAAATTAAAATATCAAAGTCAGAGGTTGTTGGATTAAGTCCAGAGCACCATCCCAGGATGGATTTTAAAAGTGCAGCTTCCCAGGTGTGAGAGATCCCAGCCTGAGGGGCGCGCAGGGATGGCGCAGCACAAAAGAACTGGACTAGTTCCCGGGGAGGGCGCGAGCCAGCGTGGCTTTGGCGATGGGTACTGAGACCTGCGCTCTAAAAGTCCCCAAGCAGCAGGGCTGTGCAGAACCACCGAGGACCGGAGCATAGCGGGTCCCGCAGAGGGGCTGGCAGCGTGGCTCAACCAAGGCTCCGCCCCGCCCTGTGCTCTAGACCCCGCCCCGGAATGCTTAACTCCGCCTCCTGGGGGGTTCGGAGTGGCAGCAGCCGACACCGCCTCCGTCCTTCCTGACTTGCGCGCGCAGCCCGCCGCCTGCGTCTGCCCCCTTCTTGGTCAGGCGCCCGTCTTGAAGCCGCCCAGCCAGTGCCCGGGAGCTCGGGTCGCGGTACACAGCGAGCCCCACAGAGGTCCGTAGCCCCGAGCGGTGACAGCATGAGCACGTGCCACCCGGCCCTCGGCCTCCTGCTGCTGCTGCTGTGCCCTGCACTGGTGAGCGGCTTCCAGAGCCCCGGGAGGGCGGGCGGGCAGGCTGGGCCGTGCGGCGGCTCCGGAGACCCCGGGCGCAGGCGTGGGGAAGTTGGTCTGCGGGAGCAGCCGCGGAGGTCGCCTTCTCCTGTTTCTGTCTACCGTCACACTGCCCTGTGGTCTGGGAGAGGTGACAACGGGGGCCGCTATTTGGCCAGCTTTGGGCTCATTCCAGCTGTGGTCACCTGATTTAGGAAGTGGGATTGGAGGGACAGTGGGTGCAGAGAAGAGGGACTTTGCTTGTTTTTAGCTATTTTAGACAAAACAAACTCTACATGCACATGAACTCTTCAGTTTATGTAGCTCTTATTGCATTATCGCTCCTTGTCTCCAGACGGTGGAGGCGGAGAACAGAACTCAGGCACCAAATTGAGTACTTGAAGTGAATCAGCCTGATATAAAGAGTGTGGTTTGCCTCTTATCACGTACGTTATAAAGTTTCAGGAAACTGAGGTCTACAAACGCAGTAGGCCCACAATTAGCCAGGGACAGGACAACACCTGGAACAGTGTAGCGACTTCCCTCATCTGGCTTTTCCTTGCTGTGGCCAATTTGGGCATGGGTGTGTCACTACTGTTTATGTGTCTAGTTTTCTCGTTGGCAACAGTGGGTGTGTGTTTGGTGATGTCTACGGAGGGGTACTAATTAGACCACATCAGGATGACTAAGTTGATGGAAATTCTGTTCCCTGTGCCTAGAGTTTCTCCCCTTTACTGGACTTACGAGTTATGACATGGTGGTGATTCAGTTACCCGGTTTAGGACACCTATCCTTTGGACTTTACATCTCTGTGCAGTGCTCAGGGATGTAGGGATGCTGATCCAGGAGGCCCCAGGAGCCAGGAAGTGTACACAGGCAGATACCAGGCTGAACCCAAAGTCAGGGAAAGCAGGAGGGCTGTTTGGGACAGACCAACCCTTGCCATCTCTGGTTTTAGGTGTTTGACTCAGCCTTGATTTTTTGAAATGATAAAAACCTCATCATTATTGAGATGAAGTTAGTGGAGAAGCCGTTTCCCTGCCTAGTGTGGTGCCTTCGAGAAACCGTCAGCAGTTTCTTTTCCCAGAGTTTTAGGTCAGGACCTAATCAGCAGACTCCATGTTATAAAGTGGTTTAAACTTACCTCAAGGTAGCCTTCAAGGTTGATTAGTAGTGAGTGCCTCTTCTAGAGCATTTGACGTAGACTACAAGTTGGTTGTTCTCTTGCAAAATGCTGAAAGTCTTTCCAAAGTCCTCTGAACTGGGAACACTCCCATTGTTTTAAAAAGCAGCTCCCTTTGAAAGGCGCCCAGGGCAGCGGAAGAGATGGGGGTGGGGTATCTATCTGGTTTGGAACTTGGGCTTTTGGTTAGCTGCGGCTCATCAGGTTTCACTCTGAACATCAATCAAGTTGCTTGGGGATTAGACACAGCTATCCTTTGGAAAATCTAAAATGCCTTTGGAGAGATTTTTGGTTTTTCTCTTTAAATTTACAGATGATGGAATAACATCTCCAAGTTGAGTGTTCTGCTTTCCTGTTTGTTTTGGCTTTTGTGTGTCAGTTCCTAAGGGCCCAGCTTTTGACACTCTGTTGCCCAGGTGCGCCTTGAATTCACCATGAGCCTGCTTCAGCCCCCTAAGTGCTGCACCTGCCTAGACAGCTCGTTTGTGATGCTTGTGTTCGCTGATAGCATGCTGTGTGCGCCTTTAATCTGAGCCCAAGGGAGGAAGAGCCAGGCAGATCTCTAAATTTGAGGCCAACCTGTTCTACCTAACAGGTTCTAAACCAGTCAGGTAAATATCAAGACCCTGCCTCATACAAACAGCAGCCCACCTGTGTTCATCCAGGTATGAATGCGATTGGGGAAATAAATGAGCCTCTTCTGGCTGACCTTTTTCCCCTTGAAGAACTTGGAATGTGTTGAGGTCTGAGTACTCCTTAAATATTTAAGTGGCGTTTTCAGAGGTGATCTGGGGCGTGCTAATCTTTTGACCTGGAGGAAACTGTGAAATTGGAGTGGGTACGTGTGATCTTCTCCAGCTTCAGGCAGATGGATGGACTAAGATTTGATAACAAATTACCAACTGGAAAAGGAAGGTTTTGTTTCTTTGTTTGCAGGCGGGTAAAGAGCTTGCTGAATAGAACCTTGTATTTCTCTGAATTTATTTTATTAGCCAGAACAAAGAGTCCCTCTGTTGAGGGAGGCACAGGCACCCTCTCCTGGCTAAGTCTCCTCATGTCCCTGTTAAAGACCCACTGTTTGAAGCATGGCGCGTCACCGCCTGGCAGGTCTGATCTAGGCTGCCTCAGGTGCCCCGTTCACTCTCACCTGGAGCTCTGCAGAGGATGTCTGCTCCCCAGACAGACCGTTTGCTATCAAAACCACACAAAGTCTGTGCCAGTCTCCCAAGGCCCCTGTGGCCTGCAGCTTTATTGGTGACGTTGTGCTGTTCCCCAGCCAGGATGCCTTCCCATGGAAGCTCTTGATTTTTGCTTAAACTGCTGCATTGGCTTTTTCTGTTAACAAAGTCTTTGAGGGAGGGGGTCCATAACTCTGTCTCTCCCCACTAGAACTCCAGTCCCCTCCCCTATAAAGTCATATTTACCGTGTCTACATTCCAGGGTGTTTGTAAAAGTTACTTGTTTTGTTACTGAAATGCCAAACGCAGGCCTCTTGGGGGCAAGAACTATATTAGTTGTGATCAAAGCTGGAGAGAGAGCTCAGCGGTTGGGAGTGCTGGCTGCCCTTCCAGAGGACCCGGGTTCAATTCCCAGCACCCACATGGCAGCTCACACCTGTCTGTAACTCCATTTTCAGGGCAAAACACCAATGAACATAAAATAACAATAAATTATATATATATGCATGCATACATATATAATGTATTTGCAGTTGATTTCTGGTGATGACATTGATTGTAATGAAGGGGTAAATTATGGTAAACTATCTTCATAAAGTTATTAAAATAGCCAGGATCTTTTTCTTTTTGAGTTGTGCTTGCTGTGGAAGCGAGGCTGGCCTCCGGCTGGAAATGCGCTTGCCTCAGTCTCCTAGAGCCGTTAGTTCTGCAAGGTGTGTGCAGCCGCTCCTCCAGCAGGCAGAGGGAGAGAGATGCACAGCGTGTCATTATGAGCACAGAACCCCTCCAATAAAAGCATATTTTCCTGTTTTTAAGATTTATTTATTTTTGTATTTTACATATGTAGGTGTTTTATCTGCACACAAGAAGAGAGCATTGGATCCCATGAGACAATAGTTATACTCAGTTGTGAGCAGCAGTGTGTGCTGGGAATTGACTCAGGACTTCTATAAGTTATACGCAGTTGTGAGCAGCAGTGCATGCTGGGAATTGACTCAGGACTTCTGGAAGAGCAGCTCTTAGCCACTGAGTCCTATCCAGCCCCAGACTTTTCTTATTTTATCAACAGGAACATTAAGTTTGTGTTTGTCTCAAGGTCACATGACTAGCAAATGCTGACCCAGAAGCCTACACTGATCTCTGCAGTTTATTCAGGCTCAAGTGTTGCTCCCTGATTCCCGGTGTTTAGCAACTGAAGTGAGTGGGTGTCCAACAGTTACCTGTTTGACCAGTAAAGCTTCTCATTCAGTACCTGCTCCTGTCTTGGGTGTGGCTTGGTCATTGCCGGGGAGTGGCTAGTCGGCTGACCATGGCCCTCTACAGGTACATACCAGTGCTCACTTCACGGCTTTGGTTTAGAGCTATGGCTTTGGGGCTCTTCTGACCCTGTATGAGCTGCAGCTCATACATGTCTAATAGTAACTAGTAGTGTGGCCTTGGGTGAGTTACTCACACTGCAAACTAAATGAAGAGCTGGAGTGGTTGAGCCCATTTCACTCTAGAAATATTTGACTTAAACTCCATATACAGGCAAGTCTTGGTATGCACAAAATTACCCTTTCTATGTTTGCGTGTGTACCAGGCTGGCTTTAAAACAGAACCAGAGGTTTCTACCCTAGAAGTCAGATCAAAACAAGCCTCTACCTCCAGGACCGGCCATGTTTGTTTAATATGTCTCCTGAATTCCAAAGGCGCATCAGGCAGTATACTTTCTGGGCAGGGTTCCCTCCACCCCATCCTATTTCATTGTTATTGTGCCCATGCTCCCTACAGAGCCAGTGGGCAATGGGGCTAACCAGCAGCCAGCTGGCCCGTTCCCCTCATGGAGCTGGTTCCTCTATTGCCTTTACCTATCCACAATGTAGCACATGTGGTAATCCCAACTGTAGCATCCTGTTTGGGTGCTGGCAGGGAGCTGAGGACTGTCAGTCACACCGAGGAGGGAGTTATCACTTGACAGCCACCTAGAGATGTGAATGGTAGTCATTGTTTCTACAGATGACCAGGTTGTGAAAAAGAATATTTGTGGCCCATCACAGCAGCAGAGGGGGCTACCTGTCCACTGCAGCATTTTCTGAGGAGGAGTCAATGCCCAGAAAGGGCTGGAGTTGGAACTGTGCAAGCACTTGGGTTGGGAGTGTGGAAGGAGTCAGAAGATGGGCTGGAGAACATTGGTCTTGTTTTTCAGAATTACGTCACTTATGAGCTCTGTGGCCTTGGAATATCATTTCTGAGCCTTAGTTCCCTTGCCTGTAGAATTTTCGTATTCTGTGTGATGGAGTGTTTGAGAAGTGAGTGAGGTGAGGGAGAAACCACGTGGCTTTGTGCCTGGCGTGCCACCGGCACTCCTCCTGGGTTCGTGAGTTTGGCCCCTAGCAGGATTCACGAGAGGCCTCCGGGAGCATACACCTCTCTTGGCGGTGGGTAGGGTTTTTTTCTGTGTAGTGTGGGTAGCGGTCCTCCCTATGTGCTCGTGGACAGTAGACTGTAGCTGCTGATAGATAGCAGACGGGTTTTTCTTAAATCGTCCTGCACTAGTCCTGTTGACAGCAAGTTTCTGACTCTGTAATGTTTCTAGTAATTAAACCACATCTTCCCTGTCTTTTGAAAGTAGAGACTCTAACCTTGTCACCATTGGATCTGGGCTAAAGCCAGATGACCATGAGTTCTCCTCTCTTAACGGAGGAAACCCAGTGAGATTCTTTCAGCTCACTAAGTTTTGCCGGTTTCTGAGTTGTTGAAGGTTGGGATGCAGTGTGCAGGGTGTTTCAAAGGAAGACTTATACCTGGGCCCAGCTGTTGAGGATTTCATGGTCTTACAAGGCATCAAAACAAATGCAAGAAAATACTCTTGCGGATCTCATAAATTTTGCTTGATCTTAGAGAAACAACCAGCAAACTGTGGCCTAGCCAGAGCGTTTGTAAATAAAGTTTTATTGGGATGTGTCCTTTCGTTTACTTCGTGCTATGGCTGCATTTGAATGTGTACAGGCAGAGTTGAGTATTTGCCACAGAAACCTGAAGTCTCAGAAGCCTACATATTAACTGTTTGGCCCTCAGAGGCGGGCTTTGTCAGTGTCTGGCCCTAGTGGATCTACAAGGGAGCTCTCAAGATGTGACCGAAACATGTCACCACGGCACCAGACATCTGCCCCTCACTTGGAGGACTGGCTCTGCTTCCTTCCGTGCCAGGCCCAGCTGAGCTATTAAGACAGCTCACCTACTTTGAGAACACAGGCACTAGACCAGGGTGAAAGGGGTCAGAGTTCAGCTTAATGAGGAAGTGAGTCTTGGGAGAGTCATCTAAGCAAAGGTCATTAGAAAGGGCAGACAGGATGGGTAACACAAAAGCCTGTGGAAGAGACAATGAGGCTTGTTTTTTCTGTGGTGTGGAGTTTGACCCTAAGGATCTAGATAAAAATAATTGAGGGTAGTTCAAAAAGAGCCAAAAACAAAAAACAAACCAAACTCTGTGGAAGGGAGTTGTTATGTGAAGGGGTGACAGTTGTGGGGAGAAGGGGGAGCCAGGGAGACCTGGGTGTGGTGAGTCAGCACTGGTTCAGTGTGAGAAACGGTAGGGTTGATCCAAGGAAGGCCTTCAGTTGTAATTCAGTGTATCTGCAAAACCTGGATATTTGTGATAGGTGTTTATTGATTTGCAATTAAAGAAAAATATGCAGTCTTTAAAAAATATTTTAGGGATGGACAAAACGTACTAGTTAAGTAATGTTGCCCTTTCAGTTAGAAGTACCTCTTCAAGAGTGGCCAGTGTGAGCACATGGCACATCTGACTGCTGTTCTTGTGCTGGAACACACACACACACACACACACACACACACACACACACACACACGCACACCCTGCAAGTGTTGATTAGCTCAATACACCTTTGTCAAAATGAGTGAGTAGATGCAGCCCCTCCACCTTGGCCTTGTAGCCTCCAGCTCTGTGAGACAAATAAATTTCTGCTTATCACTCAGTCTCAGGTATTTTGTTGTAGCAGCAGCATACAGACTGTGGAACATCCCCAGGCCGTGAGTCAGCGGGATGCGCTGTTAGCGACTTGGGTGTACAGTGTGACACTCAACTCGTGATCCCCAATCCCGTTTGACCGCAGGATGTTGACAGAACCAAAGCGCTGCTGTCTGTGACACCCGGCTTTCATTTCATCTGGTGAAGAACAGCTGAGACTGGGTTTTTGTTTTGTGTTATTTTGGTGGTAAAATTCACATATGACTTTTGCTTTTAGCCATGTTCAGTGACCTCAGTGTGTCACACGTGTGCAGCCTTTGCTGCCCATCCCCAGAACAGGGCTCATGTTTTGGTCAGACTCACTCAAACATGGTGAGTTTCATTTTAATACTGCACATAATACTTCTTTCCATAAGAACATGTTTCTGAGCAGGGAGGTGGTGGCGTGCGCCTTTAATCCCAGCACTCAGCAGGCAGAAGCAGGCAGATCTCTGAGTTTAAGGCCAGCCTGGTCTACAGAGCAAGTTCCAGGACAGCCAAGGATACACAGAGAAATCCTGTCTTGGGGGAAGGAAAAAAAAGAGGATGTTTCTGAATTTAAAACCAGGGTGTGTTTTGTTTGGTTTGGTTTTGTGACCAAGTCTTGCTGTATAGCCTGGGTTAGCCTCCAGTAACAATCCTGCTACCTCAGCCTCCCAAGTGCTGGGTTTAGGGACAAACATCACAGCCCTCATCTCAAAATCAGGCTTCTGTGTCAGAGAACAAGCAGCATTGTGTTTGGAAGTCAGGTTCTTTGTCTAAAAGGGAAGTGTGTGGCCGCACGAGTTCCACTTGCCCAGAGTGTGGTGGCATTAGTGTGTGCTACTGTACAGTCTGGGGAGACATTGTGACACATCAGCCCTCTTTGTCACACAAGCCCTGGCTGCCTTCTGTACTGTGCTGATGTTGAGATTGCAAATCCCAGCTGTAAGGCACCAGTTAGATTCTCCATGGGTTGCAGAGATGAACATGGCCCAGCCGTGTCTCTTTAAACCTGTGGTCCCTTGGTGCAGCGGAAGGAGAGCGCAGCCTCCTGAAGCACCTAGGCCACAGGTAGGTGTCCAGCTCTGCCATGTCTTGGTCCAGACCTTAGATGAGGCACTTTACCTGCTCATTGTATTCCAGTACAGATGAGTCACAGATCTGTTTGGGTGGGGCTGTGACAACAGACTTTTAGCAAGTGCCTGTGGGGTAAGCATGGGAAATGTGCTGTGTCCTCATGGGACTGTATGCCTAGGCGCGTCGGCGGGCACCACACGGGAGCCGCATATTGGAGAATGGCCTTAGCAGGTAGTGAGGAGGACAGGGAGCAGTGTGGAGGCAGACAGATCTCCTTAGGATAGGACAGAAGAAAGGGAAGAGCCGAGACAAGGTGTCTGGAACCCTTCTCCGGGCAGCAGGAGAGGGTGGGTTCTAAGCACATGAAGACTACAGACTGGGAGGTGGTTGAGCAAGGGAGTCCCATCAGAGCGGATGATGGTTAGCTGCGAAGGCATTTTCAAAGGTTAGACTGTTCCAAGAGGCCTGGGTTATAGACGCATGGAAAGAGATTGGTTTCTTCAAGCCCCAGAGGCTAGGCGGGTGTGGAGAGCTTGGAGCCATCAAAGCAGGGAGGTCCATGAAATTAGAGCGTTGTTCGTAGGCAGGTACAGATACCAAGGAGGCAAAGGTACGTGTTGACAAGAAAGAGGCCAGGGGAAGAGTCATGCAGGAAACAGGCTCTGCTTGCTGTAATTGTGAAGAGGGTCTCGCCCTTCAGTGCTGCCCAGCGAGATGGTAGGCTCTGCCCTTACAAAGGTGGGAGTGGGCGGGTGACTCCAGAGAAGAGCCTTAATTGTGGAGTTAATTACCTTTTATGAGGAGTCTGTGCCTGGCGCCAAAAGGCCTCAGTTTCAATCCCGGCTAAGCCACTACTTGTGTGATCTTGCACAAATTATGTCTGTAGTCTCCTAGGGCTTCAGCGTGCGCATCTGTGGAATACATGAAACACTGCACACTGGTGCCGCCCATCACAGCTGGGAGGACCCTGAGCTGATGGACAACTTGGGCCCCTGTGCCTGGGGCTGCTGCTGTGGGCGAGATGGCAGCCCGAGCATGGCCAGGGGGCCCAGTAGTTTGTTCTGTTGAAGTGGTCAGGTGTAGTGGGCTCAACCTGCCTATTGACTTGAAGTATTGACTTCTTGGGATCCAGAGTGCCCAACTACCCTCCTGCCTTCCCCTTTCCTTCCCAGTACCCAACTTCCCTCCTTCCTTCCCTACTCCTTCCCAGGGGCAGGGATACTTGGCTTTGAAGTCAGGAACAGGGCATGAAAAGGCTGGTCTTTGTGAAACCACATTGGGCCATTTTGATTGTCCTGTTAACTGGGTTTCTGTTGTGGAGGACCATGGACTTGGGGTGGATGCTTGCTTTCTGTGTCTCATCCTTTGTTCTGGGAAATGCCATCTGATTACATTGTTAGAATGTTCAGCTCAGAACCTGCTTTGGTGTCAGCCCTGCTGAATTCCCTGATCAATTTTTGTTTGACCTTGCCCAAATAAACTTTAACTGGCCTCCAGAATTTTCCTTGAAGTTCTGCTGTGAGACAGGCTTGGCATCTAATAGAGACTTCTGAGGAACGAGAGATGGCTCCCTGTGTCCCCACCTCCATAACCAGCTTTTGTCTTTTTAGACTTGGGTTACATTGCAGCCAAACTCCTGTCTGCGGGAGGCCGGAGCTTCAGTTCTCAGCTCGAGTCGCTGGGTTTGGTTTAAAATCTTGACACTTGCCCTACAGAGAAGGACGGAAAGAGATATCTTGATAGAAAAACCATCATGGGGTTAATAAGGAACCTGGCACTGGGGAAATTCCCAGAAATACACAAGGACGACCCCAGCTAAGAATCTAAGCAATAGTGGAGAGGGATCTGAACTGGCCTTTCCCTGTAATCAGATTGATGACTACCTTAATTGACATCACAGAACCCTCATCCAGACACTGAAGGAAGCAGATGCAGAGATCCACAACTAAGCACTGGGTCGAGCTCCTGGAGTCCAGTCGAAGAGAGGAGGGAGGAGTGATAATATGAGCAAAGGGGTCACCCACAGAAACAGCTGGACTTAGAGCTGGGGAACCTGCATAGGACCGAACTTGGTCCCCTGAAGGCAGGTGACAATGGTGGGGGTTGGGCGGTACGTGGGGCCACTGGTAGTGGGACCAGTATCTAACCTTAATGCATGAGCTGACTTTGTGGAGCCCATTCTCTATGGGCTTGCTCAGCATGGGGGGAGTGGGGTTTGGGACAAACTTAGTTGACTTCCCGGGGAGACCATACCTGAGGAGCAGATGGGGGAAGGTAGAACTGGGATTGGTTTGCTAATACATAAATAAATTAAAAAATAGAAATCTTGACACTTCCCCATTTGGATAATTTCCCTCCCTGTGGCCTAAACATAAGACTTTGTGAGTTCAGAGAGGGAGATTGTGCCATAGACACAAGCAGCCTGGGAAAGAAGCTCTTGAGCTACTGTCCCTTGTCTAAAAGTGACAGGGTGTGGTACCCCACATACACACACACTCCCACATGTCCCATGTGGGGATTGGGGTGTCTGTTTTTGCCATTTTGAACCCAGGTCTTCCCCATGTTGAGCAAACACTCACTCCTAAGCTACTCTCTTTCTGTGAAGGCAGGGGCTCCAGGTGACCCACGATGGCTTCAGCCTCTGCTTCTCCTGCTTCCTGCTTCAGCCCTTCTCTGTGGGAGCTGAGGTCCAGCACACTGTAGTTTTAATTTTACTGTCTTCAGAAGCAAGTTGTATTGTCGCTGGATCCCTTGACAATTGTACCCTGGTCTGGTTGATGGGACTGTTGCCTCTTTCCCTCCTACCCTCGTAGTTTCTGTTCCGGGATCTCCATCTTGCCTGGGAACCGTGGAACACATGGGCGTCGAATGGTTCTGTTGTCCAGTGTGTTCAAGGCCTTACACCATGGATCTCAGGATCCAGCTTGCTCCTGACTGTCATGTTTTTCCTGTGGACAGTTACAAGTCCCTGGTATGCTGTGTCGTCTATCCTGGGTCAGCTGTGATGCAAAGCCTGGGCTTCATCTGGGCAGCATTCATGGACAGGGTGGTGACTCACTGGAGCCCTTCCTTGTCTCAAGTTCCAGATAGCCGTGTGACTATCACACGGAGGATATGAGTAGCTCCTGACACATCTTTTCATAAGAAGTTTTAACGAGTTAATGTTGCCTAGGTGATAGCCCTTAAAGTTAGCGCATGCAAGCCTTGCGTTTGTTTTCCTTAGCCCTCAGAGACAGTGCGTCCTGCACCACTTTAGGTAGGACCAGTGGTACTGGTGGTTTGTTCTTCCAGGGACTTGAAGTACCAACGTCAGCTAACCTAGGTATATGTGGAAATATTCTTTTGGTGGTTTATCTAATTTTTTTTGTGTGCAGCCCCAAAAACAGTGCCTTGTGATCACTAACTTGCTGAGTGCCCTGTCCCCATGTCACCCTGTTACTTCTGCTTGTACTGTGAAGCTCCTGGAAGTAGAGCCCTCATCCAGATACACGGGAAGTCTGTATCTTGTAAATACTTTCCATGCCTGCATCGCTGACTTGACAAAGCCGCTTGGGGTATTAAACCTGGTTGCATTTTTAAAGTATGTGTGCATGTGCATATGCTTACACACACAGAGACCAGCAGTAGGGGTCAGATAGTATGGAGCTGGGTTACGGGTGGGTCCTCTGGAAGAGAGGGAAGTACTCACGACCACTGAGCCGTCTCACCCTGTGGCCTGCGTGTTTTGTCTTGTTGGTTTCTGAGACAGCATTGGCAGGGTCTTCTTTACTGTGCAGTCCAGACTGGCCTTGATTGAGCTCCTGCTCTCTGTCTCAGCCTCACAAGTGCCAGGATTGCTGCTTTAGCCCCCACATGCCTGACCTGTTTCAGCTTTTGTAGTATTGCTTGGCATGTTTAATAAGAACCTTTGTGTTGGGGCTGGAGAGATAGCTCAGTGGTTAAGAGCTCTGACTGCTCTTCCAGAGGACTAGGGTTCGATTCCCAGCACCCACATGGCAGCTCACAACTGTCTGTGACTCCAGTTCCACGGGATCACAACACCTTCACACAGACATATATGAAGGCAAAACCACCAATGCATATGAAATAAATAAATTAAAAAAAAAAAGAACCTTTGTGTTGTTACTTCATTTTTAGGTATCATCGACTGGTTTGCTGGCTGAGCACCATTTCTTGCTAAAACCTGTTTTTTTCCATGTTGACTTTCTCTAGGTGTTTTCACAATCCTGTGTTTGGTATGGAGAATGTGGGATTGCATTTGGAGATAAGAGGTACAACTGCAAATATTCTGGTCCACCGAAACCCTTACCGAAGGACGGGTATGACTTGGTGCAGGTAAGGGTGCTGTTGTGGGGCCAGGCAACCAACATGTGCAGTGTCTCTTGCTGCGGGTACTG
Source organism: Ondatra zibethicus (assembly GCA_004026605.1). Classification (NCBI taxonomy): domain Eukaryota; kingdom Metazoa; phylum Chordata; class Mammalia; order Rodentia; family Cricetidae; genus Ondatra; species Ondatra zibethicus. The sequence continues at coordinate 19,208 of PVIU01025678.1, forward strand.
GCAGCAAAACTAAAAGACTTATTTTTTTTAAAGATGTGTGTGTGTGTGTGTGTGCATGTGCATGCGTGTGTCGCTGGAAGTTAGAAGCAGGTATTGGATCCCCTGGAATTAGAGCTACAGGCGGTTTTGAATTACTGTGTAGGTGCTGGGAAACTGAACTGAGTTCTTCATAGGATCAGTAATCACTCTTAACTGCTGTTCGCTCCAGCCCTGAGGCTTAAATCTTATCCTAGGCTCCAGCCTGTACCCCAGAACGCAGAGCCGATAAAACGGCTTCCGGCTTAATCTTCCAGGTGCTGACTTTTTAAATCTGGAGTTTCCCAATAATGAGTTACTGTTTAAAGCTGACCTTAGGACCTCAGATGCTGCTTTTTAGGCTACTTCTGCAAAGTGTGTTAGAAGTTAGCTTGTTGGTTGGTTGGTTTTGTTCCTAGATTTCGAGACTTACTTGAACTCCAGCACTAAGAGGCTGGGCATTCTCTCCACCCATTTTAGCTGTTTTCTGTCCCTCTGCAGGCCTGTAAATTCTGACTGACTCCCAGGACTCTGCTTTTTGTTAATGTGATTCTTAGGCCTGTTAAAAAGAATACTGGGAAAAAATCAAGCTGAAAAGATTGGCTTTGAAGTCATAAATAATCCTGCGTGGCACTAGATCTTCTAACCCCTTATTCTTTCTTCACACTTAGTCTAAGATTTGACTGTCTGTGGAGTGGTGAGTGGGTGTAGCACTGTGGCTGGACTGGAATGGGTTAACTTGTAAAGCAAAGCAGTAAAGGAAAGGAAAAATAAATACAGCTGTCTCCAACTTCTTGTGAATCCCTACTTTCTGGCCTTTTAAGAGGGTTTTGCCAGAATGGTGTGGCCAGCATTGCCCGCATCGCCTGCACTGACTGAGGCCTTCTCCTCACAGGAGCTCTGTCCAGGATTCTTCTTCGACAATGTCAGTCTCTGCTGTGACATTCAACAGCTTCAGACACTGAAGAGCAACCTGCAGCTGCCTCTTCAGTTTCTGTCCAGGTAGGCTGACCATTGGCAAACAGCCGGGATTCTAGACACAGTACCACTCTGGCCTGCTTTTACAGACCAGCCATTTGCTCTGTTATACTTGGAGAAGGCTCTCATGGCCTATCAGAAGGAAAGAAAGTCATGCGATACACTCAGTTCTCCTAGTTGCCTTCAGAGTTAAGACTCGGTTTCCTTTGAGCTGCTCTGGCCCCAAGAAGAACTGCACAGGGACCTGTGGCCTTTAAGAGTAGAGCTTTGTTGTTGTTATCTCTTTTTTTATTATTGATTTTTATTGAACTCTACATTTTTCTCTGCTCCCCTCTCTGTCTCTTCCCTCCCCTTCAACCCTCCCCCAAAGTCCCCATGCTCCCAATTTACTCAGGAGATCTTGTCTTTTTCTATTTCCCATGTAGATTAGATCTATGTAGGTCTCTCTTAGGTTCCTCCTTGTTGTCTAGGTTCTCTGGGGTTGTGATTTGTGGGCTGGTTTTCTTTGCCTTATGTTTGAAAACCACTTATGAGTGAGTACATGTGATAATTGTCTTTCTGTGTCTGGGTTACCTCACTCAAAATGATGTTTTCTAGCTCCGTCCATTTTCCTGCAAAATTCAAGCTGTCGTTATTTTTTTCTGCTGTGTAGTACTCCATTGTGAAAATGTACCACATTTTCCTTATCCATTCTTCAGTTGAGGGGCATTTAGGTTGTTTCCAGGTTCTGGCTATGACAGACAAAACTGCTATGAACACAGATGAGCACATATCCTTGTGGCACGATTGAGCATCCTTTGGATATATACCCAAAAGTGGTATTATTGGGTCTTGAGGAAGGTTGTTTCCTAATTTTCTGAGAAATCGCCATACTGACATCCAAAGGGGTTGTACCAGCTTACATTCCCACCAGCAATTCAGAAGTGTTCCCTTTTCCCCACAACCTCTCCAGCATAAGTTGTCATCAGTGTTTTTGATCTTGGCCATTCTTACAGGTATAAGATGGAATCTCAGAGTTGTTTTGGTTTGCATTTCTCTGATGACTAAGGATGTTGAACATTTCCTTAAGTGTCTTTCAGCCATTTTATATTCCTCTGTTGAGAGTTCTCTGTTTAGGTCTGTACTCCATTTTTTATTGGTTTATTAATTCTTTTGATGACCAATTTCTTGAGTTCTTTGTATATTTTGGAGATCAGACCTCTGACTGATGTGGGGTTAGTTAGTAAAGATCTTTTCCCATTCTGTAGGCTGTCGTTTTGTCTTGTTGACCGTATCCTTTGCTTTACAGAAGCTTTTCAGTTTCAGGAGGTCCCATTTATTAATTGTTTCTCTCAGTATCTGTGATGCTGGGGTTATATTTAGGAAGTGGTCTCCTGTGCCAGTGCATTCAAGTATACTTCCCACTTTCTCTTTTATAAGGGTCAGTGTGGCTGGCTTTATGTTGAGGTCTTTGATCCATTTGGACTTGAGTTTTGTGCATGGTGATAGATATGGAATTGAAGAAGATACCAGGAAGTGGAAAGATCTCCCATGTTCTTGGGTAGGTAGAATTAACATAGTAAAAATGAGAATCTTACCAAAAGCAATCTACAGATTCAATGCAATTCCCAGCAAAATCCCAGCAAAATTCTTCACAGACCTCAAAAGAACAGTACTCAACTTCGTATGGAAAAGTAAAAAACCCAGGATAGCCAAAACAATCCTGGGCAATAAAAGAACTCCTGGAGACATCACAATCCCTGACTTCAAACTCTACTACAGAGCTACAGTACTGAAAACAGCCTAGTATTGGCATAAGAACAGCCAGGAGGACCAATGGGACTGAATTGAAGACCCAGATATTAATCCACATATCTATAAATGCCTGATTTTTGACAAAGAAGCAAAGAATTTCAAACGGAAAAAAGAAAGCATATTTAACAAATGGTACTGTCATAGCTGGATATCAACATGTAGAAGAGTGGAGCTTTTATACATGGTGTCCTCCTCAGGACCCTGGTCCTTCACTACTGTGGTTCCCCAGGTTGTTTCTTGTTGCTGTGCTGCTTTGCCCATCATTCTTTTCTGAGCTTTGAATGTGGTTATTTATCATGTGTGCATGGTGCACAGGAACAGAGGAGAGCTCATGGGGGTCGGGTCTCTTCTTCCATCCTGTGGGTCCTGAGGATCAAACGCAGGTCCTCAAGCTTGGCGGCATCCCACTGGCCCTCGCCTGTCGTTCTCGCGTCTCTCGGCTGAAACATCTGTGCTTGCATTAGCTCCTCAGTAAGTCTGGGCTTCTGTCAATGGTAAGTTTGTCCTAGTGTTATTGGAGTTCAGAAGGATTGTATACTAGGTGTTCCTTAAGCCTATCTCGCTGTTTTCAAGTGTGCAAAAGAGCATGGTGGTGTTCTTCAGATGCTGGTGTCTTTAGATTATCTAGACTTCAGCATCCTAGTGAAGGTGGTTAGGATGAAGATGAGGAGGACTCTACCCTGCTTCAGCTCAGGACACCGCTGCTTAGGAGAAGTGGGCAATACAGAGTGGAAAACCATCGCTAAATTGTTCTCCCTGTATCATAGAATGTGCAATAGGTCAAAAATGAGGAGTCTTCTCAGGCCACTCTAGGCTCTGGACATTGATGGTGCCAGATCAGAGCCCTCGCCACTTATCAAAGCCCATTTATTTTTGTATCCACGGATTGTATTTTGGATCACGGATGAGAGCATCTCCTAGACTCAGGTCGCCCCTTTGCTCAGAGGGTCAAGCTCACATTGCAGTAACAAGAGAAACAACTGTGGAGTTGTGTGCAGCTGTTGAAATCAACAATCATGGAGATTAAATGAAGGAGATTTATATTGGATATGAGTACGCATCCCAGGAGCCATTCCTGCCAGAGTGCTGCAGTGGTGCCTGTGACTAGAGTGCTGCAGTATGCAGTGACTAGAGTGCTGCAGTGGTCCCTGTGACTAGAGTGCTGCAGTGGTGCTGTGACTAGAGTGCTGCAGTGGTCCCTGTGACTAGAGTGCTGCAGTGGTGCTGTGACTAGAGTGCTGCAGTGGTGCTGTGACTAGAGTGCTGCAGTGGTGCTGTGACTAGAGTGCTGCAGTGGTCCCTGTGACT
>PVIU01025679.1:0-23344 GCA_004026605.1 Ondatra zibethicus
TCTCAGGGAGGAGTAGTGCAGGAAGAAGGCCACAAAGGAATGACTGAAGCACAGTGACTCAGCTCCAGAGCCCAACAACCAAGAAAGGCCAGCACTTGGACTTTGGGGACCATCTTGAGGTTATAGAAACTCTTCCAGAAAACATAGGAAATCATTCCCTATAATTACTAGAAGATAGGTCTGCCCTTTAAATAAACTCTGCATTTTTAATGAAAACCTATGGATTCAGAGTTCTTAAGCAGCCTGCTTGAGTCCACTCCTGTCCTGTGGATGTATTCTGTGCTGTCATTCTCAAGTTCAATAAATCTATACAGTCTCTCAATATTACTTCTGTGTGTCTTCTTTTGAAATAACCTGTGTATCACATCCTGGACACCTCCCCACCCCCTGGGCAGAACAGAAGGGTGTTTGTAGTTAATTTGAGGGCTTTTAAACATATTCATCATTTACTGTTGGAGAATTTCATACATGCATACAATGTGTTTTGATTAAATCCTATCTCCACTCTTATCATCTCTTAATACCTCCCACATGCCTCTTTATTTTTAACCCTGGCCTGTGACTCACTGTGTAGGAAGTTTGACTTTGGATTTAACAGAGATCCACTTGCTCTTGCCTCCCTAGTATTAAGATTAAGGGTTATGTGCCCCCAGAGTCTTTTTTTTAATTATTATTTTTTCCCCACTGAGTCCAAATAATGCTGTGTTTATGAACACGGGTGCTAAAAAGAAATCCCACACTAGCTCAGAATTGAGTATAATAAAGGGTTATTTATTTAGGGGTAGACTCACAGATCACAGTCCTCTGCTCGAGCAGAGAACAGCAACCGAACCCTGCAGCTGGAAGAGAGAGTGAACCTGTGCTTACATCAGTATTTATGGTATAAGAGGCCACGCCCAAGTGGGTGGGTAACTTAAAGGTTACTGGCTGTAGGAATTCCTACAGCGTGTTTGTGCCTGTTTTTTCCTGGACCATGTTACCCAACCCAAAGTAATAAATGCATCCTTATTCCTATACCTTGCTACCAGTACTGGCATTTCTACTCTTCCCAGAAGGAGTTAATTCCATGTGGTCTAAGGAAATTGTAAAGCTATTTCCTAAAGAAAATGCCAGGTAAGACAATGCTGATACAGACTCAAGCCTCACCAACACCCCAGAGGTAAGGTACATGTGATTCATGTAGTCTTGAGGGCTTGGGTTTTCTGATTCATACAAAGAGATGTGTTTTGAATGTGTATGGATATGAATATTGGTGTTTTATAATGGTGGGAAAAACATAAAAGTAGATCAGAATGAGTTAATGCAGAAATCCTGGCCTCAGTGCTGTAGATTATATACTCAGAAGGTCTAGGCGAGTGGGCTGGAGAGGGTTCAGTGGCTAAGAGCACTTGCTGTTTTTTCAGAGAACCTGGTTTCAGTTCCCAGTCCCCAAGTGGCATCTTACAACTGCCTCCAGTTCAAGGGGCTCTAATGCCATCTTCTCAATATGCTCCTCTATATATGTGGTGCATACACATACATGTAGGCAAACACACAGGAAAATTTCTTTTAAAGTACAGTTTATTTGATTTGGGGGCTGAATTCTGGGTCAAAAGATTTCCTTCTGTGAATGAAGCATTAATGCTTGATTTATAAAAATTAATATTGAAGAAATTCACAGACTCAAAAAGTTGAAATGATTTACCACGTAAGGCCCATTTTCAATGTTCAGGTTGAGAACAGTGCCTTTCATAGTGCGGATGTTAGGCCCTTGCTGAGTGGACTGTGAGTGGAGGGACCAGCTTTTCTGTGCTCTGTTACCACATAGCACTCATTCTGAGATAATTTTGGGTTCGTGCTGTTTGCAGAAGCACCTCAGCTTGATTTGCTTTCCCTCCTTTGGACTACAGATTCCACCAGGAATAGGATTTCCTTCATCGGCCTCACTGTATGTGACCCAGTTCCTTTGGGGATCCTTTTGGCTTGCATCTTTCTAGAAGCTGTAATACTGAGTGGGTTGCCTGGTAATGACTCCTGCTTTCTCTGGGTAAAGCCCTGTGCAGATGTGTAAATCTGTACCCGATAGCTGAGGTATGTCAGAGCAGGAATGTTGCCATATTTATTTGCTTTATTTTATATTTTTTCCTTTCTCATGTCTATATTCTCCTGGTCTTGATTGTAATAACTAAGGTATGTTAAAGTTGTTTTATTTTTTGAATCAGGTGTGTAAAGTTCCATATTGCACCTTGTGGGACCTTGAGCTACAGAGCTCAGCATGCTTCGATTCCAGGGGAACATGTCTTCTTCGCAGGAGAGCAAGGGCAGGAGCAACACTGACCATCTCCATTCTGCCTTTTCCTTTGAAACGTCATTGTCCTGTGCAGGATTTGTTTCCTTCTCTTCCTTGTGTCTGCCCCTTTCCTTGTTTGCTTTGACAGAAGATTGAAGTCATTCTTCCTTCTGTTTAAGGCTTTGTGAGATAGGTTCTCACTCACCTGTCCAGTCAGGCCCAGAACTTACTATGTAGGCTGGTCCCAGATTTCTGACAGTCTTCATGGCTTAACTTTCTCAGTGCTGTGTTTATAGGTGTATACCATCTTGCCTGCAAAGGTGCGCTGGGATTGAGTCTAGGGCTCTATGTGTGCTAAGTAAGTAATCTACACTGAGCTAACCTCCAGCCCTAGAGCATTCTTCAGATGGCTAGCATTTTCTATTTTATTTTTAAGACATTTTTATCTATGAATGTGTGGATGCCCGAGAAGGCCAGAAGACAGTGTTGTATTATTCCTTAGAGCTGTAGGGAGAGGTCATCGTGAGCTGCCTGATGTGGGTGCTAGGGAACTGAACTTGGATCCTCTGGAAGAACAGCAAGTGTTATAAACCACTGAGGCATCACTCCAGCCCCAACTTTACTGCTCAGCTGTCCCTCCTCCTCCATGTTAACTGCTCAGTTGCCAATACTCTTCTAACCAACTTGCAATTAAAAAATAAATTATATGTGCATGAAATTTTGCCTTCATGACATGCATGCCTGTGTACCTGTGGCTCAGCCTCTGTAAGAGGCAGTGTTTTCAACTGTGAGCAGGATACAAAGACAGTACTGTGAAGACTGATTAAGGAACTGGAATCCTAGTATAAAGTTGTAGCACAGTACTCAGCATGAAGTAATTCTATTTTGGGTGGGGGAGGGGCTTTGAAGACAGGGTTTCTCTGTGTAGCCTTGACTGTCTTTGAACTACCTGTGTAGACTACGCTGGTCTCAGAGTCACAGAGATCCACCTGCCTCTGCCTCCTGAATGCTGGGAGTAAAGGCATGCACCACCACCACCAACAACAGCAAGTTTTCAAATTCTTAATGACACAGCCTGTTGTGAAACTGTGGAAGTCTCCATGGTATTAAGAAGTATTTAAACACTTCCCCATTCAACACAGAATCTGTTGAATGTTGTAAAGGGCCAGGCCCTCCTAGAATGCTTCCCTTGCTGTTTCCTCTGCCTACCGGCTGTAGTCCATTCATGTAATCTCTATCTCTTAATTCTTGCCATGTAAGCTTCTGTGTTTGATCCTTTATCCCTAGAGTCTAGAGCAGTGCCTGGTACATCGAACACTCTGAATAAGTTTCTGTTGCATTTTTATAGAGGTGAAGTACATTCCCTGTGTTCAGGAAAATAGATACCTGAGACATACTGCTTTTCTTTAGTTTTTATCTCTTGAAAGGTTGAACACATGGTGTTTGCTAAGCATGCTAAATCATAAATTAGATTATGCACTGAAACCCTGGGACCACAACCTTAGCATCTTTACTCTGTAATCCACTGGACAGGTTTAAAGTCTGTATAATAAAGAGTTGTATTTTTATTAACAAGATTTAATTTAGCATTTTAGGTATTTTTGAAGATTATGCATCTCCTACCACCACAGCCCAAATCCTCTTGTACACAGCTGTGAAAAAAGGAAAGAGTTATACAGTTGTTCTTAACTGAAAAGTAACTTGTACTATTTGATGTTCTAATATGTCCTCAATATTTATCAATTTATATCATTATTATTACTTACAACTTATCACTTTAAATAGTTTTTTTATACATTTTTATTGATATTTATTGAGCTCTACATTTTTCTCTGCTCCCCTCCCTGTCTCTCCCCTCCCTCCTTCAATCCTCTCCCAAAGTCCCCATGCTCCCAATTTACTCAAGAGTTCTTGTCTTTTTCTACTTTCTACTTCCCATGTAGATTAGATCTATGTAAGTCTCTCTTAGTGTCCGCATTGTTGTCTAAGTTCTCTGGGATTGTGGTTTGTAGGCTGGCTTTTCTTTGCTTTAAAAACCACTATGAGTGAATACATGTGATAATTGTCTTTCTGTGTCTGGGTTACCTCACTCAAAATAATGTTTTCTAGCTCCATTCATTTTTCTGCAAAATTCAAACCATTGTTATTTTTTTCTGCTGTGTAGTACTCCATTGTATAAATGTACCACATTTTCCTTATACATTCTTCGGTCGAGGGGCATTTAGGTTGTTTCCAGGTTCTGGCTATGACAAACAAAGCTGCTATGAACATAGTTGAGCACATGTCCTTTTGGCACAATTGAGCATCTTTTGGATATATACCCAAAGTGGTATTACTGGGTCTTGAGGAAGGTTGTTTCCTAATTTTCGGAGAAGTCGCCACACTGACATCCAAAGGGGTTGTACCAGCTTGCATTCCCAGCAGCAATGGAGGAGTGTTCCTTATTCCCCACAACCTCTCCAGCATAAGTTGTCATCAGTGTTTTTGATCTTGGCCATTCTTACAGGTGTAAGATGGAATCTCAGAGTTGTTTTGATTTGCATTTCTCTGATGACTAAGGATGTTGAACATTTCCTTAAGTGTCTTTCAGCCATTTTAGATTCCTCTGTTAAGATTTCTCTGTTTAGGTCTGTACTCAATTTTTTTTATTGGCTTATATGATCTTTTGGTGTCCAATTTCTTGAGTTCTTTGTATATTTTGGAGATCAGACCTCTGTCTGATGTGGGGTTAGTGAAGATCTTTTCCCATTCTGTAGGCTGTCGTTTTGTCTTGTTGACCATTTCCTTCATTTTACAGAAGCTTTTCAGTTTCAGGAGGTCCCATTTATTAATTGTTTCTCTCAGTGTCTGTGCTGCTGGGGTTCTATTTAGGAAGTGGTTCCCTGTGCCAATGTGTTCAAGTGTACTTCCCACTTTCTCTTCTGTAAGTTTCAGTGTGACTGGCTTTATGTTGAGGTCTCTGATCCATTTGGACTTGAGTTTTGTGCACGGTGGTAGATATGGGTCTATATTATTCTTCTACGTGTTGATATCCAGTTATACCAGCACCACTTGTTAAATATGCATTCTTTTTTCCATTTGATATTTTTTATTTGCTTCTTTATGAAAGATCAGGTGTTCGAAGATGTGTGGATTGATATCAAGGTCTTCTATTCGGTTCCATTGGTCCTCCTGTCTGTTCTTATGCCAATACCAGACTTTTCAGAACTGTAGCTCTGTAGTAGAATTTGAAGCCAGGGATTGTGATGCCCCCAGAAGTTCTTTTATTGTACGGGATTGTTTTGGCTATCCTGGGTTTTTTTTTTTTGCTTTTTCATATGAAGTTGAGTACCGTTCTTTCGAGGTCTGTGAAGAATTTTGCTGGGATTTTGATGGGCATTGTGTTGAATTTGTAGATTGCTTTCGGGAGGATTGCCATTTTTACTGTGTTAATTCTGCCTACCCAAGAGCATGGGATATCTTTCCACTTTCTGGTGTCTTCTACAATTTCTTTCTTCAAAGATTTAAAGTTCTTGTCATACAAGTCTTCCACTTGTTTGGTTAGAGTTACTCCGATATATTTTATGCTATTTGTGGCTATTGTGAAGGGTGTTGATTCTCTGATTTCTTCCTCAACCCTTTTATCATCTGTGTTCAGGAGGGCTACTGATTTTTTTGAGTTAATCTTGTATCCTGCTACATTACTAAAAGTGTTTATGAGTTGTAGAAGTTCCTTGATAGAATTTTTGTGATTGCTTATGTAAACTATCATATCATCAGCAAACAGTGAGAGTTTGACTTCTTCTTTTCCAGTTTGTATCCCCTTGATCTCCTTTTGGTGTCTTACTGCTCTAGCTAGGACCTCAAGAATTAAATAGATATGGAGAGAGTGGACAACCTTGTCTTGTTCCTGATTTCAGTGGAATCGCTGGGAGTTTCTCTCCATTTGGTTTGATGTGGGCTGTTGGCTTGCTGTATATTGCCTTTATTATATTTAGGTATGTTCCTTGTATCCCTGCTCTCTCCAAGAACTTCATCATGAAGGGATGTTGTATTTTGTCAAAAGCTTTTCTTGGCATTTAATGAGATGATCATGTGGTTTTTATTTTTCAGCTTGTTTATATGGTGGATTATGTTGACAGATTTTCCTATGTTGAACAATCCCTGCATCTGTGGGAGGAAGCCGACTTGATCATGGTGGATGATGGTTCTGATGTGTTCTTGGATTTGATTTGCCAGTATTTTATTGTGTATTTTTGCATCAATGTTCATGAGTGAGATTGGTCTATAATTCTCTTTCTTATAATGACTTTCTGTGGTTTGGGTATCAGGGTAATTGTGGTCTCATAAAAAGAGTTTGGCAATGTTCCATCTGTTTCTATGGTGTGGAATAATTTGAGGAGTATTAGTTCCTCTTTGAAAGTTTGTAGAATTCTGAGCTGAAACCATCTATCTGGTCCTGGGCTTTTTTTGGTTGGGAGACTTTTGAGGACTGTTTCTATTTCTTCAGCAGTTATAGGTCTGTGTAATTTGCTTATCTGGTCTTGATTTAATTTTGGTAAGTGATATTGATCCAGAAAGTTGTCCATTTCCTTTAATTTTTCCAATTTTGTGGAGTACAGGTTTTCAAAAATAAGACCTGATGATCCTCTGTATTTCCTCCATGTCTGTTGTTATGTCCTCCTTTTCATTTCTGATTTTGTTAATTTGGATATTCTCTCTCTGCCTTTTGGTTAGTTTGGATAAAGGTTTGTCTATTTTTGTTGATTTTCTTTTTTTTTTCCTTCTGAGTCTGTTTTTATTTTTTTCCCATACATTGTTTTGTTTTATTTTTTCCATTCAAAAACTTAATTAAAGAAATAAAATTTTTACCTTTCTTCCCCTTCTCCCGGTCCCCTCCCACTACCTCCCCACCCCTCCTCCCTCCCCCTTCTTCCTTGAAAGAGGGCATGGTGCCCTGCCCTGTTGGAAGTCCAAGGCCCACCCCCATCCCAAACCAACTCTTTGTCTCATTGATTCTTTGTATTGTTTTCTTTGTTTCTATTTTGTTGATTTCAGCTCTCAATTTGATTATTTCCTGCCATCTAGTTCTCTTAGGTGAGTTTGCTTCTTTTTGTTCTAAAGTTTTCAAATGTTCTGTTAATTCACTGTTGTGTGATTTTTTTCCAGTTTTTTTTTATGTAGGTGTTTAGTGCTATGAACTTTCTTCTTACCACTGCTTTCATTGTGTCCCATAAATTTGGGTATGTCGTGTGGTCATTTTCATTGAATTTTAGGAAGTCTTTAATTTCCCCCTTCATTTCTTCCTTTACCCATTAATGAGCATTGTTTAATTTCCATGTGTTTGTGCGTTTTCTGGAATTAGTATTGCTGTTGACTTCAAGTTTTAAAGCATGGTGATCTGATAAGGTACAATGGGTTATTCTAATTTTTTTTTGTATTTGTTGAAGTTTGTTTTGTCACTGAGTAGGTGATCAATTTTTGAGAAGGTTCCATGAGGTGCTGAGAAGAAGGTATATTCTTTTCTGTTTGGATGGAATATCCTATAGATGTCTGTTAAGTCCAGTTGAGTCATAACATCTGTTAGTTCTCTTATTTCTCTGTTCATTTTTTGTCTGATTGACTTGTCCAGTGGTGAGAGGGGAGTGTTGAAGTCTCCCACTATTAGTGTATGGGGTTTAATGTATGATTTAAGCTTTCAAAGTGTTTCTTTGAAATTTGAGGGTGCCCTTGTGTTTGGAGCATAGATGTTCAGTATTGAAATTTCCTCTTGATGGATTTTTCCTGTGACTAAAATGAGATGGCCTTCTTTGTCTCTTTTGACTGATTTTAGCTTGAAATATATTTTGTTAGATATTAGGATAGCTACACCTGCTTGTTTCTTAGGTCCATTTGATTGGTATATATTTTCCCAACTCTTTACTCTGAGAAGATGTTTGTCTTTGAGGTTGAGATGCGTTTCTTGTATGCAGAAAAAGGATGGATTCTGTTTTTGTATCCAGTCTGTTAGCCTGTGCCTTTTTATGGGTGAGTTGAGTCCATTTACATTAAGGGATATTAATGACCAGTTGTTGCTATCTCCTATTAATTTAGTTTTCATCGTTGGTGATGTTAATTTGTGCATTTTTTTCTTCTTTAGGATTTGCTGTAATGAGATCATCAATTGTCTGTGTTTTTGTTGGTGTAGCCATCTTTCTTGGGTTGGAGTTTTCCTTCTAGTATTTTGTGTAGGGCTGGGTTTGTGGCTAGGTATTGGTGAAATCTAGATTTGTCATGGAATATCTTGTTTTGTCCTTCTATGGTGATTGGCTGTTTTGCTGGGTGTAGTAGTATGGGCTGGCATCCGTGGTCTATTAATAATAATGCTTCAACCATGACCTTCTGGCTTTCATCGTCTCCAATGAGAAGTCAGGTGTAATTCTGATAGGTCTACCTTTATACGTTACTTGGTCTTTTTCCTTTGCAGCTCTTAATATTCTTTCTTTACTCTGTATGTTTAGTGTTTTGATTATTATGTGGCAAGAGAACTTCTTTTTTTGGATCCAATCTATTTTGTGTTCTGTGTCTTTTATCTTCATAGGCATATCTTTCTTTAGGTAGGGAAAGTTTTCTTCTATGATTTTGTTAAATAAATTTTCTGTGCCTTTGAGTTGAACTTCTTCTCCTTCTTCTATACCTATTATTCTAAGATATGGCTTTTTTATGTTGTCCCATATTTCATGGATATTTTGGGTTAAGCTTTTGTTATATTTAATTTTTTTTAACTAATGAGTCTATTACCTTTATTGTATCTTCAGCGCTTGAGATTCTCTCTTCCATTTCTTGTATTCTGCTCTTCATGCTTACATTTGTGGTTCCTGATCTTTTTCTCATGATTTCTGTTTCTATAATTCCTCCAGCCTGTGTTTTCTTTATTGTTTCTATTTCAGTTTTCAAGTCCTGGATCGTTTCTTTTATATGTTTGAGTTCTTTTTCTCAGTTTTCTTTAAGTGATTTGCTGATATCTTTCAATTTTTTGTTTGTTTTTTCTTCCACTTCTTTAAGGGAATTTCTCATTTCATCTTTAAGAATTTCAAACATTCTCTTGAGGTTAATTTTTAAGTCATTTTCTTCTTGAGGTTCATCCATATTTGGTTGTTCAGGTCTTGCTGTTGTAGGGTCTTTAGGTTTTATTGATTGTGTTGCTCTTTGTGGTGTAGCCTGTGATCTTACCTTTTCTTCTCATCTTTTCCTCTAAAAGGTATGGTTGGGGCTGCATGAGATTCTGTTGAATAATCTTCTAGGTGACAGTGAATCCAAAGCTCAGATGGTTGTTCTTCGTGGTACAGTCAGTGTCACAGTTCTAGTTACCCCGTTGGTTACTCCTGTCTGGAGATAGCTCAGTGCTCCTGTGCTTTGCTCTGTTCCCTTGGAATTTGTTGTCTTAGGCCTACTTTGGCCTAGGCTGCTGGCTTTGATCTGTTTCTGTAAATCCTGGTCTGGATCCCCTCCTGCAGAAGTCCTTGGCTTGGAGTTGTACCTGTTCTGTTGGAGATCACTGATGCTGGATCTGGTCGCTTGCTCAGTCTTGATCTGCCAGTGTTCCGGGACCGGGTTTGCTCCTGGCTTCTGCTCCAGGTGGAGCTTGTTTCCTCAGACTCTCTCTGTCCTAGGTGTCTAGTTCTGTTCCACTCCTGTGGAATTTGTTACTGAAGGTGGAGTTCCTTGCCTCAGGGCAACTTTGGCCTAGGTTACTGGCTTTGACCTGTATCTGTAAATTCTGGTCTGGATTCCCTCCTGCAGAAGTCCTTGGGTTTGGAGTTCGACCTGGAAAGGTTTCTGGTTTTGGTCTATTGTCTCAGAGGTTCCAGACTCACGCTTGGACCTGTAGGGGTTCCAGGTTCCTGACTATTCCCTTTGATGTCCCAGACTAATGCCCGACCCACAGAGGTCCTGGCTCAGGCCTACTTTCTCTGAGGTCCCAGATTCACACCTGGTCCCACCAATATCTCTGGTTCCTGCCTATTCCCTTGGAGGACCCAGGTTCACTCATGCCCAGACTGGCAGAGGTCCTGGCTCATGCCTAGTTCCTGGGAGATCCTAGACTCACACTCAGACCCACCGGGGTGTTGGCTTAGGTCTACTTCTTTGAAGGTCGTGGATTCATGTCTGGACCCTCAGCAATCTCTGACTCTGGCTCACTCACTCAGCGGTTACTCCCCTGTACCTGTTCCAGTGGAGATCGTTGACTCTGGATCTGGTCGCTGGCTCAATCCTGGTCTGCTTGTATCCCTGGGACTGGGTTTTCTCCTGGCTTCTGCTACTGGTGGAGCTTGTTCTCTCTGTCCTAGGTAGCTGGTTCAGTCCCACTCTGGTTCCTGTGGAGATCGAAGACTCAGTCAGGTCATTGGCTCAATCCTGGTCTGCCAGTGTCCCAGGACTGGCTTGGCTCCTAGGACTGGGTTTGCTCCTGGCTTCTTCTCCTGGTGGAGTTTGTTTCCTCAGGCCTTCTCTGTCCTAGGTGTCTCATTCCTTAAATAGTTTTTTTAAGTAAAAGATTGAAATATCTTTGATACCATTCTTCTTGAGCTTATAGTTGATGAATAAAACACAATAAAATGGCTTTAATTTTGAAAATTAAATTTGAAAATGCAAATCATATTTAACATGGTGTTGATAAAATGGAGATTCATGCAGATTGAAATGGATTCTTATATTTCTTTAGGTGTTGCCAAAAATGATGGCGTTCTGTTATCAAATACAAACAGGCCTGAACTTTGACCCTAGGAAGAAAGATGGAGCCCTGCATGTGATTGGTTCCCTGGCTGAGATTTTGTTGAAGATTAAGAATATCAGTTTCTTTTTTCATATGTTGGAAGGTATTTATGTAGTGTTTGTGTGACTGTGTGTGTTCATGTGGCTTGAAGGCCAGAGTGAGGTGCCTTCCTCTATGGCTCTCCTTATTTTTGTTATTTTACTTACTTTTATGTGTATGGGTATCTGTCTGCATGTGTGTCTGTGCACCATGTGCATGCCTGGTGCCTGAAGAGCTAGAAGGAGGTGTCAGATTCACTGAAGCTGGACTTACAGATGGTTATGAGTTACCATGTGAGTACTGAACTGAACCAGGGTCCTCTGGAAAAGGAGCTAGTACTCTTAACTGCTGATCTCTCTCTCTCTCCAGCTGCTGTTTATTTATTTTTAGACAGGTCTCTCATTAGCTTGGAACTTACAATTGCTAGACTGGCTACTGTGGCTCATCTCCACAGGTGTGGACTAGCTCTTGAGAGTCAGGTCAGGGATGCTGCAACCCACTGTGGGTCTCTGCAGGGCTGAACAGCTCCTGAGGAGCCAGGCCTGTGAAGTTGAGCTGTCTCTTCCATGAGTGGCCTCACCTGTGACAGACCAGCCCTGGGGAGCAAGGCCAGGGATGCTGTGCCCCCCCATTTCCACACCTAGCCTCCATAGTTCTGCAAAGTTCTTGTGGAGCCAGGCCTGGGGAACCTAAGTCCCCTATTTCACAGCTGGACACCACAGTGTCCTGGCGAGTCCCTGGGGATTCTTCCCCATAGAGCTGCATCTTCCTCTTGCATGTTTGCTCTCCTCAGAAGAGGACAGGCCCTTGGGCTCCAGGCCAGAGTAGCTGTTTCCCCTCTTCCATGCCTGGCCTGTCACTATTCTTCCACATCTAGCCTCCCCAGGGCCTGCCAGGGCAGAGAAGTTGCACCCTCTTCTATGGCTTGACTCCCAGTGGCAGGACAAGCCCTGTTGAGCCAGGTTAGGGGAGATGTGACCCCTTGTCCATGGCTGACCATCACATGCCGGAGAGTGCCTGGGGATCTGTGTCGGGTATACTGCACACCTCTCTTCCATATCTTTCCTCACCAGAGGTGACCATGCCCTGGGAAGCCAGGCCATATAAACTGCAAAACCTCTTCTACAGCTGACCTCCCCAGGGCCAGCCATACCTTGGAGTCCAAGGTTGTGGAAATTGTGCCACTTCTTCCATGGCTCTCCTGAGCACCCTTTTCTATGGCTGGCCTCTCCAAGACCTGCACACCTGTGGAATCTGCATTCCCTCTTCCACCTCTAGCCTTTCCATGGCCTGAAAGGCCAGAGACACTGTGCCCTTTCTTCCACAGATAGCTCCACCAGTGCCTTCCAGGCCAGGAAATCTGTGCCCTGTCTTCAATGACTGGACTCGCCTGGACAGGACAGTCCCTGGGGAACCAGGCCAGGGAAGTTGCACTCCCCTCTTCCATGCTTGGCCTCCATATTCCTTTGGGAGCCAGACCAGGGAGTTGGGACATACTCTTTCACAGCTGGCCTTTGCTGAGCTAGACATGCCTTGGGGTTTCAGGTCTTTGAAACTGTGCCTCTTCCATGACTGGCCTGCAACTCCTCTTCTGAGACTGTCCTTCCAAAGGCCAGTAAGCCTAGGGAATCTGAAATCCCTCTTCCATGACTGGCCATACCAAGTGTGGGACCAAGTCCTGGGAAGCTGCATTCCCTTTTCCTTTGCTGGCTTCCACATGTGTTGACAGGTCCTGTGGGGTCAGGTCCGTGAAGCTTCGCCCCTTCTTCCACGGCTGGCCTCCACAGGACAGGACAGGCCCGATGGAGCCAGGCCTGAGAAGCTGTGCCCACTCTTCCATGGCTATTTTCCTGAGGGCCTGTCAGGATGGTGAACAGGTGCCCTGCTTCCATGGTCTGCACCCCCAGGGAGGGACGGGTTCTGGAGCACCATGCAGGGGAAGATGTACACCCCTCCTTTGTGGCTGGTCTCTATAGGTCCACACAGGAACTAGGGAGGCTAGCTGTGGAAGTTTCTCCCCCATACTCTCTGACTGGCCTTTCCATGACTACAAGGGCCAGCAATGCCCTTGAGAGCCGGGTGGAGGAACCTGCACCCCACTTTTCCCTGGCTGGCTTCCCCAAGGCTGACCATGTGCTGAGCTGTCAGGCTGCAGATACTGCACTCCCTCTCCCACGACTTCACTACGCAGTCCAGTCAGGCCCTGGGGAACCAGGCTGAAGATGCTTTGTCTCCCCCCTTTTGTATGATTGGCCTCTTCAGACCCAGACAGGACCTGGGAGCCATGCTGGGATGCTGTGCTCCACTCTTCTCTGGCTGGGATCCCCAGGGCTGGACATGCACTGAGTAGTCAGGCTGGGGAAGGTGCGAACTCTCTTCCATGGCTGCCCTACGCAGGGCTGGATAGGCTCTGGGGAGCCAGAATAGGGACACTGCTTTCCCCTCTTTCATATCTGGCCTCTGCTGAGCCAGTCAGGCCTTGGGGAACCATGCTGGGGATGCTGTGCTCCCCTCTTCCATGGCTAAATTCAGCAGTCCATGGGTTGCCAGGTCAGGGAAGCTGGACAGCTTCATCCATGGCTGACGTGTGCCCCCCTCCATGACTGACCTTCACAGAGTCTGCCAGTTCAGGTAAGTTGCACCCCAATCTTCCACATTTAGATTCCCCAGGACAGTACAGGCCCTATGGAGCCTTGCTGGAGAAGCTGTGCCTGCCTCTTTCATGGCTGGCCTCACCAAAACTGGTATTTATCCAGAAAGTTGTCCATTTCCTTTAAGTTTTCCAATTTTTTGGAGTACAGATTTTCAAAATATGTTCTGATGATTCTCTGTATTTCCTCCATGTCTGTTGTTATGTCCTCCTTTTCATTTCTGATTTTGTTAATTTGGATATTCTCTCTCTGCCTTTTGGTTAGTTTGGATAAAAGTTAGTCTATTTTGTTGATTTTCTCGAAGAACCAACTCTTTGTCTCATTCATTCTTTGTATTGTTTTCTTTATTTCTATTTTGTTGAATTCAGCTCTCAATTTGATTATTTCCAGTCTTCTAGTTCTCTTAGGTGAGTTTGCTTCTTTTTGTTCTAAAGTTTTCAAACGTTCTGTTTATTCACTAGTGTGGGATTTTTCCAGCTTCTTTTTTTTTTCTTTCTTTTTTTTTTTTACCCAAAAATTTCAAAGGATTTTCCAGCTTCTTTATGTAGGCATTTAGTGCTGTTAACTTTCCTCTTCACACTGTTTTCATTGTGTCCCATATATTTGGTTGTCCACTCTCTCCATATCTATTTAATATAGATTTTGAGGTCCTAGCTAGACCAATAAGACAACAAAAAGAGATCAAGGGGATACAAACTGGAAAAGAAGAAGTCAAACTCTCACTGTTTGCTGATGATATGATAATTTACATAAGCAATCACAAAAATTCTATCAAGGAACTTCTACAACTCATAAACACTTTCAGTAATGTAGCAGGATACAGTAGATTAACTGAAAAAAAAAATCAATAGCCCTCCTGTACACAGATGATAAAAGGGCTGGGGAAGAAATCAGAGAATTAACACCCTTCACAATAGCCACATAGCATAAAATATCTAGGAGTAACGCTAACCAAGCAAGTGGAAGACTTGTATGACAAGAACTTTAAATCTTTGAAGAAAGAAATTGATGAAAACACCAGAAAGTGGAAAGATCTCCCATGCTCTTGAGTAGGCAGAATTAACACAGTAAAAATGGCAATCTTACCAAAAGTGATCTAGAGATTCAACACAATGCCCATCAAAATCCTAGCAAAATTCTTCACAGACCTTGAAAGAATGGTACTAAACTTCATATGGCAAAGCAAAATACCCAGGATAGTCAAAACAATCCTGTACAATAAAAGAACTTCTGGAGGCATCACAATCCCTGACTCAAACTCTACTACAGAGCTACAGTAATAAAAACTGCCTTGTATTGGCATAAGAACAGACAGGAGAACCAATAGAACCACATAGAAGACCCAGATATCAATCCACACATCTTCAAACACCTGATTTTTTACAAAGAAGCAAAAAATATCAAATGGAAAAAAAGAAAGCATATTTAACTAGTGGTGCTGGCATAACTGGATATCAACATATGTAGAAGAATAAAAATAGAACCATATCTGGGAATGCAAGCTCGTACAACCCCTATGGATGTCAGTGTGGCGATTTCTCAGAAAATTAGGAAACAACCTTCCTCAAGACCCAGTAATAGCACTTTTGGGTATATACCCAAAAGATGCTCAATCGTGCCACAAGGACATGTGCTCAACTATGTTCATAGCAGCTTTGTTTGTCATAGCCAGAAACTGGAAACAACCTAAAAGCCCCTCGATCAAAGAATGGATAAAAAAAATGTGGTACATTTACACAATGGAGTACTACATAGGAGAAAAAAATAACGACAGCCTAAATTTTGCAGGAAAATGGATGGAACTAGAAAGCATTATTTTGAGTGAGGTAACCTAGACACAGAAAGACAATTATCACATGTACTCACTCATAGGTGTTTTTTAAACATAAGGCAAAGAAAACCATCTTACAAACCACAATCCCAGAGAATTGAGACAACAATATGGACACTAAGAGAGACCTACATAGATATAATCTACGTGGGAAGTAGAAAGTATAAAAAGACAAGATCTCCTGAATAAATTGGGAGCATGGGGACCTTGGGGGAGGGTTGAGGGAGGGAGGGGAGTGTCAGGGAGAGGAGCAGAGAAAAATAAAAAAAAATTAAAAAAGAAAAAACAAGAAATAAACTCTCTAAAGGTAGAAAAAAAAAAAGAAATAAACCCTCTGAAGGTAGGGAAAAAAATAGAACCATATCAAGCACAAAACTTAAGTCAAGGGGGCTGGAGAGATGGCTCAGAGGTTAAGAGCACTGACTGCTCTTCCAGAGGTCCTGAGTTCAATTCCCAGCAACCACATGGTGGCTCACAACCATCTATAATGAGATCTGGTGCCCTCTTCTGGCATGCAAGCATACATGGAAGGAATGTTGTATACATAATAAATAAATAAATCTTTAAAAAAAAACCCAAGTCCAAATGGGTCAAAAACCTCAACATGAAACCAGCCACACTGAACCTAATAGAAGAGAAAGTGGGAAGTACACTTGAACGCATTGGCATAGGAGACCACTTCCTAAATAGAACCCCAGCAGCACAGACACTGAGAGAAACAATTAATAAATGGGACCTCCTGAAACTGAAAAGCTTCTGTAAAGCAAAGGACACAGTCAACAAGACAAAACGACAGCCTACAGAATGGGAAAAGATCTTCACTAACCCCACATCAGACAGAGGTATGATCTCCAAAATATACAAAGAACTCAAGAAATTGGATACCAAAAATCACATAATCCAATAAAAAAAATGGAGTACAGACTTAAACAGAGAACTCTCAACAGAGGAATCTAAAATGGCTGAAAGACACTTAAGGAAATGTTCAACATCCTTAGTCATCAGAGAAATGCAAATCAAAACAACTCTGAGATTCCATCTTAACCTGTAAGAATGGCCAAGATCAAAAACACTGATGACAACTTATGCTGGAGAGGCTGTGGGGAAAAGGGAACACTTCTGCATTGCTGGTGGGAATGCAAGCTGATACAACCCCTTTGGATGTCAGTGTGGCGATTTCTCAGAAAATTAGGAAACAACCTTCCTCAAGACCCAGTATACCACTTTTGGGTATATATCTAAAGGGTGCTCAATCGTGCCACAAGGTCATGTGCTCAACTATGTTCGTAGCAGCCTTGTTTGTCATAGCCAGAAACTGGAAACAACCTAAATACCCCTCGACCGAAGAATGAATAAGGAAAATGTGGTACATTTATACAATGGAGTACTACACAGCAGAAAAAATAACGACATCTTGAATTATGTGGGAAAATGGATGAAGCTAGAAAACATCATTTTGAGTGAGGTAACCCAGACCGAGAAAGATAATTATCACATGTACTCACTCATAGGTGGTTTTTAAACATAAAGCAAAGAAAACCAGCCTACAAACCATAATCCCAGAGAACCTAGACAACAATGAGGACACTAAGAGAGACTCACATAGATATAATCTACATGGGAAGTAGAAAAAGACAAGATCTCCTGAGTAATTTGGGAGCATGGGGACTTGGGGGAGGGGTGAGGCAGGGAGGGGAGCAGAGAAAAATGTAGAGCTCAATAAAAATCCATAAAAAGAACTTAGTTCAAGGAAACAATATAAATTCTGAGGACAATGGGTTTTAAATTGAGATGGAGGAATTATCATTATTATGAAAAGAATAGTGAAGAATTTGGGAGGCTACTGTAAAAATTAACACTTGAAACCCATGTTAAAAACCCATGCATCAATTGGAACACTCAGAGATGGAAATTTTACATACAAGGATCTATTTGTACCCCTAACCATACAGTTGCAAATGAAAATGTGTTGACTAATCATCATTGAAGATTTAGTCCTTGAAATCTATAAAGAACAAGTCTTTTAAAATTTCCATTGCTACCTAAGCCTATTTGTTCTGTCCTGAACTGTCTTTATATGAAAATGCAAGAAAAACGAAGGGCCTACATTATGTTATTAAAGGCATACAAGGTTCTTTTGCCTTAAGGATATGCCTAGAAGTGTTTTGCATATATATGCACATATGTGTAGTGGAATATTAAAGATACATTATATTCTTTTATGCTGTGGAATGTTTGTTTAATGATGAAAAGTTGTGCTGCATTCCCTTATGTTTAATTTGTTTAACTCTGTGAAGTTGTGTTACTTTGTCTGTCAAAAACACCTGATTTTTCTAATAGACAGCTGAATGGCCAATAGCTAGGCCAGAGTGGGATAGGCAGGGGTGCCAGGTGGCAAGAATAGAAGAAGCAGAAGAAGCAGTAAGAGCAAAGAGAAGGCGAGAAGGTTGCCAGGGTCCAGCCACCCAGTCACACAGTCAGACACAGAATAAGAAGGGAAGAAAAGATATACAAAAATAGTGAAAGGTAAAAGCCCAAAGGTAAAAATTAGATGGGATAATTTAATTTAAGAAAAGCTGGCTAGAAATAACCCAAGCTACGGCTAGGCATTCATAAGAAATAACAAGTGGGCATGTGATTATTTGGGAGCTGGGTAGTGGTCACCCCAAATAGGAGTAAAAAGAAATGACAACGTGTGTGTGTGTGTGTGTGCGCGTGCGCGCGCATGTGTGCTCTAAAATAATAATACTGTATGAAAAAAAGAAAACATCCTGAGCAAATTGAATCAAGGAATCCAGGAAAATATATGAAGGACGTTGTGAAAATGGAAAGATCTGGGAAATATTAATAACTGTATAGTGCTAAATATAAAAGAAAGGAAACTTACAAGGAGTGAGTGATCATCTCTTATATCAAAAGCATATACATTTATGAGGAAAAGACAGGAAAAATTAAGACACCTAGTGTTCAACCCTCCAACTGGCGTGGGGACTCTTGGTTACCCTGCTGTCAGAGCCAGCCATGCTTATGCCAGACACACATACTGCGTCTGTCATCTGTGCCCTGAATAACACAGACTAGACACTGAGACGTGGGCTTTACTGCTCTGCAGGTCATTTCTCAGTGCATTTAATTAGACAAACAGGTTAACCAATAACCTTTCCCTGTTACCTTCTTTTCTGTTAAGTAGAGTGTCATTAATTGTGAAATCACTGCAAAGTTCATGTATATAAGTTTGGGATCACTTTTTCTATATATAAAATCCACATGTAGAGCCGGACAGTGGTGGCACACACCTTCAATCCCAGCATTCAGGAGGCAGAGGCAGGCAGATCTCTGTTAGTTTGAGGCCAGCCTGGTCTGCAAGAGCTAGTTCCAGGACAGGATCCAAAGCTACAGGGAAACCCTGTCCCAAAAAACCAAAAGAAAAAAATTCACATATAGTCAGGAAAACTTAAAATACATTTAGTAGTTCACTTATATTAATTTTCATATAGTCATATTTCATTAACTTTTAAAATACCATGAGATTTTTCATGTCTTTTTACTACCAATGAAATACTTTATTCTTATTCCTAGGACATAAGCGTATTCTATTTTCCAATATTCTGTATTTCTAATTATCAGTAACTTATTAATTTTGGCTCTATGTTACACATCCATGAATAGATCATGAGGACATTTATTGATTGGTTCACTTCCAGCCCAATTATGCCAAAACTTTAATGTTCTGCTACTCATTTTATTAGCATTGGTTAAGACAAAATAACAAAGTACAGACAAATTAAGGTAGGAGATGTAAACACCTGGGGTGGAGAAACAAAGGTCATATTTCTGCTTACATGGCAAAGGCTGGACATCTGTTATATCTGAACTATTTTACTTGGGGATTATTTGTGTACTAATTGACATTACCTTATTTAAAATTCCACCACTACATTAACTTTAAAAATGTCTCATGTTTGAAAATAAGCAAAATTACTTAAGCAAGGATAACCTGAAAGTTGTGTACTTATCTAGAAGGTTTTACTTCAAGGAAACCTTCTGTTTTATGTGTCTATACAATGAACATATGCATAGTTTATGTAATACAAATAATATACCTATATATTATTCATATATTCACATATACATTATATTATTTATATATATTTTAAAATCATATTGTTACTTCTTAATCATTTACTTATTGTATACAAGTCCTTATGGACAAATATTCCCTTTTAAAATATTTAATTTTTAATTATGTGTGTGCATATATGTCTGTATGTTATGTGCCCTTTCCCTTTGCAGTGTCCCCAGGAGCCAGAAGAAGGCACCGGATCCCCTGGAGCTGGAGCTTCAGGCAGTTGTGAGCTGCTCAAATGGGTGCTTAAGAAGGAAACTTAATTCAGGTCTTCTGCAAAAGTAGCATATGCTCTTAACTGTGAAGAGAGCTCTGTAGCTCCTGGACAACAGTTTTCAAGAAACAAAATACAGACCAAAAGGAGAAAGATATGATAAAAATTGTCTAAATATTGACAAAATATGCTTCTACCAGAAATAGGGGCCAGACAGAGTGGGAAGAAAAATGGTTTAGGCTCTCTCTTAGGTGCTTGAAAACTACCATATTTAATTCTTAAGGAAATTTTGTGTAGATACTGTATACTCATTTGTAAATGCATATTTGATAAATATTATTTGTCACAGCTGGAACGACAGATATTCCTGAGTAAATGAAAAGAGAGATTTCATTGTATCCAGGATTTTATGAAACCCGTAATCATAGCGGTATTTAAGTTTTGAGTGATAAAAAAGTAAACTCAATGATTTCTTCAGTATTTTATAAAATTCCCAGAGGAACTTTTCACAGGGCAATGAGTAGAGATTCCATATAATAATTATTTATAAGAAATGTATTTTTTGTTTCTATTTTAGTATGCTGTACACACATTAAACAAAAATAGACTTTGTAAGCTTTACAATATACCTTCCTACAAGGGACAGTAATAGGCAAGAAATTGCTTAAAAGTTTAGAAAAGAATAGGTATGAAAGCTATTTATTGCTTAATGGCAGAAGATAAAAAATATTCCAGACTAGTTCAGAATTGCACATAATAAAGGGTTATTTATTTAGGGGAGACTTACAGATCACTGTCCTATATCACAATCCTCTGCATGAACCAGGAACAAGAACAGAGTCTAGCAGCCAGAAGTGAGAGCGGGAAGCAAGAGAGCAAGCACATGCTTTACGGCTGCATGTATAGTATAAGAGACCATGCCTCAGAAAGCTGGTATCTTAAAGGCTATTGGCTTAAGGAGCCAGAAAGAGCTCCGACACACCTTCCACTTAGGTTTAAATAAGATAGTTCCAATCCTAATACAAAACTATATATACTAGGAACAGATATCAAGTATAAGATTAAAATTACAAACAGCATAAACAATATTTTTTTCATTCAAAAATTTACACTTCCACCCCTTCTCCCAGTCCCTCCCGCTCCCCCACTAACCCTCCTCCCTCCCCCTGCTTCCTTAAGAGGGGGCAGGGAACCCTGCCCTGTGGGAAGCCCAAGGCCCTCCCCCCTCCATCCCGGCCTAGGAAGGTGTGCATCCATATAGACTAGGTTCCCAAAAAGCCAATACATGCAGAAGAGATAGGTCCCAGTGCCAATCTCCATTGGCAGCCACATTCAGACATTCCGGTTTGATCATATTCTCATTCAGTCCTGGTCCAGCTGGATTTGGTGAGCTCCCATTAGTTCAGGCACACTGTCTCAGCTGGTGGACCAGCCCCTCACGGTCCTGACTTCCTTGCTCATCTTCTCCCACCTTCTGCTCTTCGACTGGACCTTGGGAGCTCAGTCCATTGCTCTGATGTGAATGTGGGTCTCTGTCTCTATCTCCATCCATCGGACGAAATTTCTATGGTGATGATCAAGCTATTCACCAATGTGACTATGGGACAAGACTAGTTCAGGCACCCTCTCCTCTGTTTCCCAAGTACCTAGCTGGGACATCCCCGTGGACACCTGGGATCCCCTCTAGAGCCAAGGCCTTGCCAATCCTAAAATGACTCCCTTAATGTAGATATCTTATTCCCTTCTGCAATATCCACCATTCCTCCATCTCTACCCTCCCACTCCCCCAAGCTCTCCCCACTCCTTCCCTTCTCCCTTCCGCCCTTTCCCTTTTGCCCACCCCCACCCCTACCTCCACCCCTAACTCCACTCCCTTGCTTCCAACATTTGCCTGGCGATTTTGTTTGCTCCCAATTTCCAGGAGGATCTATAGATGTTTTTGTTTGGGTTCACCTTGCTATTTGGCTTCTCTAGGCTAGTGAGATATAAGCTTAATGTCCTTTGTTTATGGCTAGGGTCCACTAATGAGTGAATACATACCATAATCATCTTTTTGGGTTTGGGTTATCTCACTAAGTATGGTGTTTTCTACTTCCATCCATTTGCATGCAAAATTCAAGATGTCATTGTTTTTTACCCCTGAGTAGTACTCTAATGTGTATATATTCCACACTTTCTTGATCCATTCTTCCATTGATGGGCACCTAGGTTGTTTCCAGGTTCTGGCTATTACAAATAATGCTGCTATGAACATAGGTGCACAAATGCTTTTGTAGTATAATTGGTGATCTCTTGGGTATATTCCCAAGAGTGGTATTGCTGGATCCTGAGGTAGGTTGATTCTCAATTTCCTGAGAAACCGCCACAGTGATTTCCAAAGTGGTTGCACAAGTTTGCATTCCCACCAGCAATGGATGAGTGTTCCCCTTACTCCACATCCTCTCCACCAAAGGCTATCATTGGTGTTTTTGATTTTAGCCATTATGACAGGTGTAAGATGGTATCTCAAAGTTGTTTTGATTTGCATTTCCCTGATCGCTAAGGAAGTTGAACATGACCTTAAGTATCTTTTGGCCATTTGAACTTCTTCTGTTGAGAATTCTGTTCAGATCATTACCCCATTTTTTAATTGGGTAAATTAGCATTTTAATGTCTAGTTTCTTCATTTCTTTGTATATTTTGGAAATCAGACCTTTACCTGATGTGGGGTTAGTGAAGATCTTCTCCCATTCAGTAGGATACCTTTTTGTCTTAATGAATGTGTTCTTTGCTTTACAGAAGCTTCTCAGTTTCAGGAGGTTCCATTTATTCATTGTTGCTCTTATTGTCTGTGCCACTGGGGTTTTACATAGGAAGTGGTCTCCTGTGCCCATGTATTGCAAGCTACTTCCCACTTTCTCTTCTATCAGGTTCAGTGTGGTCAGATTTATATTGAGGTCTTTAATCCATTTGGACTTGAGTTTTGTGTATGGAGATAGATAATGATCTATTTTCATTCTCCTGCAGGTTGACATCCACTTATGCCAGCAACATTTGTTAAAGATGCTTTCTTTCTTCCATTGTATAATTTTAGCTTCTTTGTCAAATATGAGGTGTTCATAGGTTTGTGGATTAATATCCGGGACTTTGATTTGATTCCATTGGTCAATGTCTCTGTTTTTATGCCAATACCAAGATGTTTTCATTACTGTAGCTCTGTAATAGAGTTTGAAGTCAGGGATGGTAATGACTCCTGAAGTTCCTTTATTGTATAGGAATGTTTTGGCTATCCTTGGCTTTTTGTTTTTCCATATAAAGTTAGTTATTGTTCTCTCAATTCTGTAAAGAATTTTGTTGGGATTTTGATGGGGATTGCATTGAATCTATAGATTGCCTTTGGTAGAATTGATCCTACCAATCCAGGAGCATGGGAGATCCTTCCATTTTCTGGTATCCTCTTCAATTTATTTCTTCAAGGTCTTAAAGTTCTTGTCAAATAGA
>PVIU01025680.1:0-23288 GCA_004026605.1 Ondatra zibethicus
TCAATCCATTGCTCTGATGTGAATGTGGGTCTCTGTCTCTATCTCCATCCATCGGATGAAATTTCTCCCACCTCTATCCCCGCCCCTGGCTTCCAACTTTTGCTTGATGATCCTGTTTGCTTCCAACTTCCAGGAGGTTCTGTGTATGCTTTCTTTGGGTTCACCTAGGTATTCAGCTTCTCTGGGCTTGCGAGTTAAGTGCTTGGTGACCTTTAGGTCGCCTTTTTTCTTTAATTGTTGAGATACACACACACACACACACACACACACACACACACACACTCCTAAATATATTAATACAGCCTGCTTGGTCTCTATGATGCTACTAGAATGTATGTTTCAGGACTGACCATATGGTATTGGGTAAGAACTTGTGTGCTCTTCCCTGTGTAAGACTATTTCTCCCACTCGAACTTTCCCCAGTGCTTGAATGAACTGGGAATTTTATTTTATCTATGTTAGCTACCCCTATCTATTTATCCAAATTTGTTTTCTTTAACACTTACTCTAAATACCTCAAAATATTTACTACTTATGTGTAGATGCTTTAAATACAATGATAAATAAAATTACTGCCTTAAATATTTCTATATAGCTTGCATTTTCTACATTGTATATAAAATCTCTAAAGCAGAGGTTAGAGACATTTTAATATTATAAAAATATATCATATACATGACACTATAGACTTATATACAAGTTCTCCACAAAGAGTTAACTTTGTTTAATTTCATAGAGAATGTAGAAAATGATCAAAATGAACCCCGCAAAGCACTTAAATTGAGAGTAGAGGGATGCACATAAATGTGCTAGGTAGTTAGATCATAGAAATAATGTATGAGAGTTTTCTATTGAAAGAGAACTATCAAAAGATACATGAAATGGGTGATGGCAAACTCCTTTAATCACAGCACTTGGGAGGCAGAAGCAGAGAGATCTCTGTGAGTTTAAGCCAGTCTGGTCTACAGAGCTAGTTCCAGGGTAGCCAAGGCTGCACAGAGAAACCCTGTTTCAAAGTTATCCCACCCAAATACCTTAAAAGGCAGAATTTCTATGTTGACATATCTACCATATGCCATATGCAAGGAAAGTGGGAAACTTAGTACATGCTATTCCATGCACGAAATGATGATTCTGTAAGCTACTGCAGTAGGTAAGTGGGTGGACCTGAGGGCAAATGATTTATACCTAGTGAGAAAAAATAATGTTAATCAGGAAAATATATCTTTATTTTCTATTGTGGCCTTCAATAAAATTTTATATGCATGGGTGTTTTGCCTGCACATGTGCCTGTGTGCCACATGTGTGCTTGGTGAACTCGGGGTCCTGAAAAGGCTTAGGGTCACCTGGAACTAGAATTATAGATGGCTATGAGCCACCATGTGATATTCTGAATGCAATTTGGGTGCTCTGGAAGAACAGTCAGTGCTCTTAAACACTGCATCATCTCTGCAGTTAACCTTCAGTAAATTTTTTAAAGCAGTTTATAGAAATATAAAAATGTCACATTGTATCTATATATGTGTGTATGTGTATTCATGAAATTATTGGCTGTCGAAGAGTTTGCAGACTGATTAATTCGAAACTGGACAGAAGGGAAGGAAAAAAGAAAGGAAAAACAAGACAGTATTTTGACTTTTCTTTTTGACAAATAAGATTCAATTTCTTTTTATTGAGGTTGGGAATAACATATGAGAGTGAGCTCTCCCAGGAAGAATTTAGGTTTGTTTTTGTGTATATTGAATTTGTGAGACTTATGATTTATCTGGATGACGTGCTCACATAAGCTGAATGTTTTGTTTAAAAGTCAGGAAGTGTTCTGAGCATTTGTAACAATATAGTAGGGTCAATGAAATAGGTCAGTGAGTAAAACACTAGGTTTATAGTGACCTTCAACAGTTGCCTTCTAAGTCCTTACACATGGTATATGGCATATATGTACACTCTTCATACAGACCACACACACAAATCCACAACAGTCATACATAAAATGAAATAATTTAAAGACATAATAGCACAGTATCAAATATTTTCTTGAAAATTACTTCCCGAAACTCTTTCCATGGCTCAGTACTTTGTGCTTATTTACAGTTAGTTCTTGCTTCTGCTCCTGTGGATTGTATGCAGCTCTGATAGTCAAGGTTGACTTTGTCTTCGGGATGCATAAGCTATCAGGACCTCATCATGTTGTGTCTTCTTATATTGTGTTTAGAGGATCACCAAGGGGACACCCTTTTCATGTCTTTTCATGATATCTGTTGAGGTCTAAATGTTTGCCTAAAGAAATACTTTTATGCTAATATTTTAGTGAGT
This sequence comes from Ondatra zibethicus, assembly GCA_004026605.1. NCBI lineage: Eukaryota > Metazoa > Chordata > Mammalia > Rodentia > Cricetidae > Ondatra > Ondatra zibethicus. The sequence continues at coordinate 2,314 of PVIU01025680.1, forward strand.
GAATCAAATCGCATGCAACATATAAAATGAATTGTACTAGATATTGTGTTCTGTTCAGAGTGAGCTATGAAAGGGTACGGACTTAGGAGGTATTCTGACCAAGAAGTACAACTTCTGACTTAAAGTTTGGGAGTTGCTTGGGCTGAATGATACTCTGCTATAAAAATTTGCATTGGTATGGATCTTGGTTTACAGATATAAATTTAAGGTCAATTTTGTTATATGTATATTTCTGCTCTTGATCAAGGTTTGTGTTTATACAGCTCATTTAAAATGTAATGTATAATTAAGAAATATGGGTTAATAGATAATCATCTATAATAGTCAAGCTTGTTATATTTTCAAGATGTACAAAGATGTATTTCAGATGGATAGGCATTCTTCAAACATTTCGAAGACTATAGAATATGGTATTTAAAATGTTTAGGAACTTAGAACTTTTCATGACAATGAGACACATCTGCTCCTGGCAGCACCAATCTACTTCAAGAGGATGACGGGCATTGAAGAGGCTCCTTATGGTATTGGTTAGCTATTTTGGCAAGAAACTGCTCTTGCCGGGACTGCTTGATGGTATGTTGTATGAACTGGATATGCAGGACTCACAGAAAAATGACTGCTAAACTTGCCTAAAGGTGAGGCGATCCTTTGGGGTTCCTGCTTCATGAAAGAGTCTGCTAGACATTCTGCAGGACACAGAAGAAAGTGACTGACAAACTGCCAATATAAGCAGAACTGTCTTTAAAATTTCCTGCTTCATGGAAAGTTTGCTTGATACTATGGTCCTGTAGACTGAAGATGGATGCCCCAATGGTACAGAAGAACTCTGGGTGACTGTCCAGGCAGCGAGATGTCTCTGACAATTCTAGAGTTTTGGAAGTTGTTTGCAATGTACTTCCTGCTTACTTAGGTAATATATTCTTCTGGAGTCTTTGATGGAGTTGAAGAATATATAGTTATAGTTGTAGTTTTCCTTAGTTAGTTTAAAATATAAAGTAGATACAAATATTGTAAGTGTAATTCTTGCTTGATATCTGTTTTGTTAAATGGGATTTTACTATGTTGAAGTTAAAGCCTTCCTTTTTATTTTAACAGAAAAGTAGAAATGGTGTGGGAAGTCCTTCTGCCTAGTGTTGCTTTTATTGGTTAATGAATAAAGAAGCCGTTTTGATCAGTGACTTAGCAGAATAGAGCTAGGCAGAGAAAATGAAACTGAATGCTGGGAGAAAGAAGGCAGAGTCAGAGAGAAGCCATGTAGCCCCGTCAGAGATAAGACACTGGACAGAACTCTACCCGGTAAGCTGCAGCCATGTGGTGATACACAGATTAATGGAGATGGGTTAGTTTAGGATATAAAAGCAAGCTAGAAATATGCTTAAGCTATTGGCCAAACAGTATTGTAAATAATATAGTTTCTGAGTGATTATTTTGAGTCTGGGCAGCCGTGAACAAACTAGCAGCCTCCTACTACAGTGCTCCTCAGTGAAATTGGGTGACAATCAAAGGAGACAAAAGTAGTCTCACAAGCATTAATGTTACAGCAATAACTTTAAAAAAATAGAAATGATGAAAAATAAAATCAATTCAGAAAAAGACAAAGATCTTGAAGTCATAGTAGGGGGATGTCTGTGAGTAGATAAAGAAAACAATATCATCATCTGTGATGATTTATATTGATTTTCAACTTGACATGATCTAGAATGACCTTTTGGCATTCTTGTGAGGGATCATCTATGTTAAAGTAGCTTCTAAACTTCTCTGCCAGGATTATCTACATAGGTTAATTCAAATAGGAAGGCCCAAGTACTCTGGTGACATGGTTTTGTTGGACAGAGTGATGACTGAATAAATAGGATCCTGAGCACTCCCTACTCACTGCACCTTGGCCAGGAGTCCCAAGATCCCAGCACCATGTTTGCACCTCCATGATAGATGGTGCCCTTGAACTATGAACTTAAATAAACGTTTAAATTGCTCTAATTGGCATTTTATCACAGGACAGGAAACTGAGGGATTTAAGGAAGAGCTCAGCTAAGAATTGGAAGTGTCTTCTGCCCGGCACTTGTGAGGGCATCAATGATATTGATTTGTACACAAGGAAACAGAGAACAAGTTCAAGTAAGTTGAGGATTGGATGAGAAGTGGGAAATGGAGGAGTGTTTACCCCGCCATAAACCCTGCCAGTGAGGGGAAAGAGGTGCACATGTCATGAGCTGGCAGACATCGTGGGACTTTCTCCAAGTACCTTTGCCCCAGAAGGTTCCTTATAAGAAAGAGCTGATACAAAGGGCAGGTTTTGAAGGCCAGTTTATTTGGTTGGTTTTTGCTGTGAGCTTATAATGTCATACCTGATTAAGATGTAGAAGCATCGCCGGGCAATGGTGGCACATGCCTTTAATCCCAGCACTCGGGAGGCAGAGGCAGGAGGATCTCTGTGAGTTCGAGGCCAGCCTGGTCTGCAAGAGCTAGTTCCAAGTCAGGCAACAAAGCGACACCGAGAAACCTTGTCTCGCAAAACCAAAAACAAACAAACAATAAAAAAGATGTAGAAGCATCAACCAAGAAAAAAAAAACTTCTGTTTGATATGAGAGAATATTAGAAAGGAAGCTGTCAAAAGATGCATGGAAAAGAAGAAATCATAAAAAAGTTGAAAATATGAAAACAATAAAATTGAAAACAATTGCTTGTGCATAAGGTTAAAATGGCAAGACATTTGAAACCACTATATAGTTGACAAAATAAGATATTACGGTAAGTTTTGAATCTTTTGCCTTCCCAGTTAGTACTGTACAGGAATACCCAAGCAGCCACCTGTGCTTCTATGCTGCTTTATTCAATGCTACCTACAGTCTTTGACTCATCAGATTATTATGGAGTGACAGATAGAAGTTGCTTAAATAATCTTAGGGTATCTTTAACTTAATCTGTGATTTTTTTTGACAAATGAATTTCAGATCACAGCAATAAATTTTATAACAGAATGAGCTATTAGTTTCTTCTTCTTTAAATGCTTCTGAGCAGGGAATACCAGAATATCTTCTGATTTTACCTCTGAAGGAGAAGATTGCCAAAAAAACCTGTAAACAAACAAAAACTCAAGAATCCAATCCAATTAGGTTCCCATTACAGACTCAAGAAAACCTGTCAACTGACAGTTTTGTTGGACTGATTATAGCAACTGAAATTGAGTTTGTGAGGACATAGAAAAGTGGCACTGGGATTATAGAAATAGAGACCAGAACAATTTAGAAGTAGCTTATAATCATTAAAGAGCATGCCTTTCAAAAGGAGTCTCAAATTTGAATAAAAATAACTTTCTTAGCATAATATATCTCATAAAGTGGTTTTGTGAATCATAAGAAATACTCGCTAGATCTCAAAGCAGTGCCCATCACATCGGAAACAAGCTTCCAGCAATTAAGTATACGAGTGAGAACATAGTGATAGGATACATATCAGGTGTGAAGGAGACAGAAAGAATGAAGAAACAACTAACAAAGGTGAAATATTCACTAAGGAAAAAGGAAGAGAAACAGATAAAAATTTCACCCAAATCTACAGTGTGTGTTAGAGAAACAGGGGTTATCACCTTCAGAACAACAGTTGATAAGTTTTCAGGAGAAAATTCCTCTGCTAATTGGGAAAAGCAATAAGTTACGTGGAAACAATAACATTTTCCAATCGATTGAGTTATAGACCAGGGTTGAAAGATAAGTGATAAATGGTCAAAGAATTTTGTGTTCAGAACAGAAAACAATTCGCAAAAATCATAAAAGATGACAATACGCTAATGAATTGAGAATTGGCAAAAGTAAAACAGAAAGTAAAAAGGAAAGGTTACTGTTTGGTTGTCCTCCCTTTAAAACCATCTGTCAAAAAGCTAATATATGATTAATGAAATGGTCTGTAGACCTTATGTATTTTAGAATGTCAGAAGGCAACACTAGCAGTACTAACAGAAGACACAAGGTGCAGTTCACCAAGAGGACGGGCAGTTAGTTTTTGAAGAGAAAATGAAAGGTGTAAGCACAAGGCAGCCCCAGGAGCACTGCTGTGCCTGGCTTTGTGTACTTTTCTCACATCAATTTTATTCATATTATCCTGCTTTTCTCTATGTCATAGAAACTGAACTCTGCAAATGTAGTGTTCTTAGCATCTACCTCCAGTCATGGTAACCTTCAGCCACTCTTGCTTCCAAGTATTTGATGTGCCGATAGAAAAACCCAGGAATGTGTTATTGTTCAGAGACGGTTATGGTAACCAACTTCCCTGGGCCAGTTGGATACCTTGTATTCTTCATTGAAGTGAAGTGTTCATTCTCATAGTGAATGTACAGACATTCTATGCACATATTTACATGGTGATTCCTCCATCACCACCACTATGAAATTACAAAATGCTCAGTATCCCAAATTCTTCTACAAAATGTCATAGAAACCAGAATGCTAATAGTGAAAGAAACAGTCTTCTCCAGGGACTAGCATACCAATTGCTTATACAACAATAGTTCATCAGCCTTGAAAACATACATACGAGTAACATAATACAGACTGGGTTTTATTTATGTGGGGAGGTTTGGAGAGAGAAAAGAACAGGAAAACATTATGTAATTTTCTATAATCTCAAAAAATATAATTTTTAAAAAGACTTCTATTTACAATGAAGTATTTTAAAAAGATGAAAGGTATAAGAATAAGTCTAATATTAAATTGACAGTCTCAATGAAGGACTCTTATAGTGCTATTGAGTAATGCAAAAGATAAAAAAATAATGAATACTTTTGGATAGAAAATCCATTATCAGAATGAATAGTTTATGAACTAAAATATAATTTATCAAAAAACAGAACATCTCACTATAAGTAACAATAGGAGTTTTTATGAATTAGAGTAGATAACTTTAATGTTAATATACTATGTTAGAAAGTTAGAATAGCCAGAAAATACTAATAAGAAGCATTAAAATGTAAAATGAAGGAAGAAATAAAATCAGTTAACAACAGTAAAGCCGTTAGAGACTAATTAAATTTCACAGACACTCAATACAAATACAGATTCAATAAATGGCATATTATAATGGAAATGGAACATTATTCTATTCAGATTGGTAAAATGCATTCATTGAAAACCTAAGAGTTGAGTTACAAAGTACTCTCACTCCTAAAATTTGGGGGAAGGTAAGAGTTATCTCATCTCACTCTACCACATTTTATTTTGGTCCTAGTCAGCCCAGAATGTGATGAAAAAGAATTAAAGGCCATAAATCTTAAGAATAAAAAGGTAGACCTAGAGTTGTAATCTGCAAGAGCAGTGGAAATCCATAGCAACTGAAGTTACCTTAGCTACTCTTTCTGTCTGCTGTCAGCATACTACAGAACATATAAGTGTCATAGCATCAGAGCACATGAAACATCTTTATAATGACTCAGCAGAATGGACAATACTTGTTCAAGGGTAAGAAAATATAGCTGTTAACAGCAGTGATCAATACATTCAACTTATTGAACTGCACTCTCAATAGTGTAGACGTTTTTATTAACCCTAGATTTATCCATAAATTAGAGAAAATTTTACCCAAAATGCCATAGCATTTCTTTGTAGAAAATTTTACAGGCAAATGTTAATATATGTTTTAAAATACAAATGCCCAAACAATTTCAAAAAGGAAAAAACCCAGCAAGGTATCAAAAATGATCTGATTTTAGTAATCTAGTTTCAAATTTCTATAATGCTAGATCAGTGGGCCTACATAGAAATAAACCCAGGTCTACTAAATTTATTTTTGTTGTTATAATTTTGTTCTTTCATTATTCCCTATATTAATATAATGTGTTTTGATTACTCTTTGTTCATACTATGTCTTATCTCCCATCTCTATCAAGCCTCCATCCTCCCTACATGATACAGAAGCTGCATTGTCTGCATTGATCAAAAGAATTGGCCTGGTGCAGTCAGACATGGTTGGAGGAGGAGTTCAGTGAATCTCACCATTCAGTTCTGAACTATTTGGTACTGATAGATTCAGAGGTAGTGGGAGTCACTCTCTTTAATTGTGTATTTAATGGTGATCCCACTGGCCTCCAATGGGTAGTTCTAATGAATTAGTTTGATTGCTGGTCTGGTAAAACTAAATGAGGCAGTAAATAAGTAAATTTATTTTTAAATTAAAAACCAACATAATCTATGTAGAAGAGTATTTCTTTCAAGAAATGGCTCTCAAACATTATGAACATATGAATCATATGAACACAGATCATGAAAAATTGACATTTCAATATGAAGTTTGACTTTTAATCATTTTATTTATTTAAAAACTGCTAGCAAATTAAAAAAACAGAAGTAGCATAAAATGTGTCTTTCTCTCAGAATTTGTATATATATATATATATGCTTGTGTGTTTGTGTGTTTACATGTAATACAAGTATATAGTATCCATGATATATAAACATGCATTAAGCTTGGTGGAATAAAGACAAATCAACAGAAAGAATTGGTAAATGTGTTGAACAATTTTCATAAAAGATACATACTATATTAATGGCAAAGAAGCACATTAAGAAATATTTAGTATCATCATTTATAAGCATTCAAGTTATAACAATATGGAGATACACTTTCACATTGACTACAATAGCTGAAAATAAGATTGATGAAATATCAATTAATATCAGTTTTGTATAATTGCTCAATAGGAAGATTTCTGTCTACTTCAGAAATCACCTTGGCACTTCATTAAAAATTAAAGACACACACAGAAAACACAGATAGCAAACAAATTTTAGAAATTTACCCTAAAGAAATTAAAGGTATTGTCATAAAACTGCTTGGAAACAAAGTTGATCTATACTATAAAATATTAAATCAACTAAAAATTCTCTTTACTTATGAACATACAAACATCATTTTATATTCACATATAACACTAAGACATAAAATATAATATAGCTGTGTACTAAAAAAGGTTTTAAGCAAAAGACAGGTTAATGTTATTATAATGAAACTATAACATAAAACCTATGCTTATGGACGTCAGATCAATTATGGCTTGGAAAGTATTTGATAGAGACATTATTAGAAAGTGGCATAAGGATACCCTCTGAGTGACAAAATAATGTCTGACATCATCCTATAAATCACCAGATTGTACACTTAGAACAGGTTCATTGGTTCTATATAAATTATACCTCTCTAAAATTAGAACTTGCATTTCAGAACAGAGGTAAAAGGCAAACTGTATGGGGAAATATTTAGTTCCTGTCCTGGAGGAAATACTGATTTACTCTTATAACAATGGGAAGACTATTAAGAAAAGGATAAAAAGTTCTAATATAAAATCTGTGCATAACAAGAAAACAAATATGTTAAATGATGCTTACTTCAACTATAAGCAAACTTTAATTAAAATTATGAGGAGATGATACTTTTGGTTAGATACTTAACAGATATCAAAATGCTTGATAATAATGTTGCTGAGAGTTGAAATAATTTGTATCTACTTTGGGGGAACATTTTGACAAATTCTATCAAAAGAACTGCATCTTTGATTTAGAAGTCCTATATTCATGATTGCTGTCATGAATAAACTTGCATTTACCTAAGTTGACATTTATGTATCATTGTGCATTGTAGCCTTGTGTGAATCACAAACCAACAGAAACAGCATGTGTACAAATACACAAAGCTAAAAATGTTTACTTACATCTATGCTGTGAACTACAACAGAGTTGTTAGAAACAAACAGTTGTACATGAGCCAAGGGAAACACATCTAGGCATATAGATAAACAACAAGGCAAAGGACCACCAACAATTATTTATTAATGCATGCAGGTACAAATGACAGGATATTGTAAATGGTGAGGGTGCTTTGTTATATAAATCAAAATATTGCTTTTCAAATTTTGGAATTATTTTATATCACGATATTTAAGTGTATTTTTTCCAAGAATTTTGAGATTGGAGGTACACCCCATTTTTTATTGATTTTTATTGAACTATGCATTTTTCTCTGCTCCCCTCCCTTCCTTACCCATGGTCCCCATACTCCCAATTTACTCAGGAGATCTTGTCTTTTTCTGCTTCCCATATAGATTAGATACATCTATGTCTCTCTTAGGAACATACATGTATCTCATTGTTGTCTAGGTTCTCTGGAATTGTGAATTGTAGGCTGGTTTTTCTTTGCTTTATGCCTAAAAGCCACTTATGAGTGAGTACAAATGTCTTTCTGGGACTGAGTTACCTCACTAAATATAATGTTTTCTAGATCCATCCATTTACTTGCAAATTACAAGATGTCATTATTTTTTACCACTCCATTGTAATTGAGTGGAAAAAAATAATGTAGTATTCCATTGTGTAAATGTACCATATTTTCCTTATCCATTCTTTGCTCAAGGGGCATTTATGTTGTTTCCAGGTTCTGCCTATGACAAACAATGCTGCTATGAACATAGTTGAGCACATGTCCTTGTGACACGATTGAGCCTCCTTTGGGTGGTATTGCTGGGTCTTGAGGAAGGTCGTTTTCTAATTTTCTGAGAAATCGCCACACTGAAATCCAAAGGGGCTGTATCAGCTTACATTCCCACCAGAAACGCAGGAGTGTTCCCTTCACCCCGCAATCTCTCCAGCATAGTTGTCATCGGTGTTTTTTATCTTGGTCATTCTTACAGGTTCAAGATGGAATCTCAGGGTTGTTTTGATTTGTATTTCACTGGTGGCTAAAAATGTTGAGCATTTCTTTCAGCCATTTTAGAGTCCTCTGTTGAGAGTTCTCTGTTTAGGTCTGTACTCCATTTTTTTTATTGGATTATGTGTTCTTCTGATGACCAATAATTGAGTTCTTTTTTTTATATCAGTCCTCTGTCTGATGTGGGGTTGGTGAAGATCTTTTCTCACTCATACCATCAGCAAATAGTGAGAGTTTGACTTTTTCTTTTCTGATTTGTATCCCCTTGATCTCCTTTTGTTGTCTTATTGCTTTAGCTAGAACCTCAAGAACTATATTCAACAGATATGGAGAGAGTGGATAACCTTATCTTGCTCCTGATTTCAATGGGATTGCTGTGAGTTTTTCTTCATTTAGTTTGATGTTGGCTGTTGGCTTGCTGTATATTGCATTTATTATGTTTAGGTATGTTCCTTGTATACCTAAGACCTTTATCATGAATGAATGTTGTAATTTGTCGAAAGCTTTTTCAGCATCTAATGAGATGATCATGTGGTTTTTATTTTTCAGTTTGCCTATATGGTGCATTAAATTGACAGATTTTCATATGTTGAGCCATCCCTGCATCTCTGTAATGAAGCTGACTTGATAATGGTGGATGATGTTTCTGACATGTTCTTGGATTCAATTTGCCAGTATTTTATTGTGTATTTGTGCATCAATGTTCATGAGTGAAACTGGTCTGTAATTCTATTTCTTAGTAATGTCTTTATGTGGTTTGGATATTAGGGTAATTGTAGCCTCATAAAAAGAGTTTGGCAATATTCTTTCTGTTTCTATTGTGTGGAACAATTTGAGGAGTGTTGGTATTAGTTCTTCTTCAAAAATCTTGTAGAATTATGAGCTGAAACTATATGGTTCTGAGCTTTATTTGGTTGGGAGACTTTCGATGACTGTTTCTATTTCTTTAGCATGCATAGGTTTATTATTTATTTATTATTAGATGTATAAAAAGTACTAATCCAAATTCCCACCCCTTCCCCTCCTTCCATTCCCTCCACACACCCTCCTACCCCACCCCGTCCAATTCTAAGAGAGGGCAATGCACCTTGCACTGTAGAAGGTCCAAGGCCCTCCCCTCTACATCTAGGCTGAACAAGGTATATATCCAAAGAGAATAGGATCCCCAAAAGCCAGTACATGCAGCAGAGCCAAATCCCAGTGCTATTGTCAGTGGCCACTCAGTCTGCCCCTGTCATACAACTGTCAACAGAGGGCCTAGCTTGGTCCTATGTTTGTTCCTTCCCAGTCCCTCTGGCGTTGTTGAGCTCCCATTAGCACGGGTAAACTGCTTCAGTGGATGAACCGTTCATGGTCTTGATCTCTTTGCTCACATTCTAATTTCTTCTATGCTTCAACTGGACTTTGGGAGCTCAGTCCAGTGCTCTGATGTGGGACTATGCCTCTGTTTTCATCTGTTGCTGGACGAAGGTTCTATGGTGATATTTAAGATAATCTTAACAATGCTTTCATTGTGTACCATAAATTTGGGTATGTTGTGTGGTCATTTTCATTAAATTTTAGGAAGTCTTTAATTTCTTCCTTTATTTCTTCCTTGACCCATTGATTCTTCAGGTGAGCATTTTTTAACTTCCATGTGTTTTTTTCCAGTGGTGAGAATGGGGTGTTGAAGTCTCCCACTATTAGTGTGTGGGTTTTAATCCATGATTTAAACTTTAGAATTGTTTTTTTTTTCATGTCAGTTCAGTATTGAGATTTCCTCTTGATTGCTTTTTCCTGTGACTCATAGGAAATGTCCTTCTTTGTCTCTTTTGATTGATTTTAGTTTGTAGTCTATTTTGTCAGATATTGGGATCACTACAACAGCTTGTTTCTTAGGTCCAATTGATTGGAAAATTTTTTCCCAACCTTCTACTCTGAGGTGATGTCTGTTTTTGAGGTTGAAGTGTGTTTCTTGAATGCAGTAGAAGGATGGATTCTGTTTCTGTATCAAATCTGTTAGCCTATGTCTTTATGGGTGAGTTGAGTTCATTTATATTAAGGGATATTAATGATCAGTGGTTACTAGTTCCTGTAATTTTAGTTTTTGTTGTTGGTAATGTTTTTATCTATTTTTCCCTTCTTTGGGATTTGCTGCTTTGCGATCATCTATTGTCTGTGGTTTTGTGGATGTAGCCAACTTCCTTGGGTTGGAGTTTTCTTTCTAGTACTTTTTGTAGGGCTGGGTTTGAATATGTTAAATCTGGTTCTGTCATGGAATATCTTGTTTTGTCTACCTATGGTAATTGAAATTTTTGCTGGGTATAGTAGTCTGGGCTGGCATCCTTGGTCTCTTAATGTCTGCATAACGCTTGACCAGGACCTTCTGGCTTTCATTGTCTCCATTGAGAAGTCAGGTGTACTTCTGATAGGTCTGCTTTATATGTTACTTGGCCTTTTTTCTTTGAAGTTCTTAGTATTCTTTCTTCATTCTGTATGTTCAGTGTTTTGATTATTACAGGACAAGGAGACATTTTTTTGGTCCAGTGTATTTGATGTTCTGTAAGCTTCTTGTATCTTCATATTCATGTCTTTCTTTAGGATTGGGAAGTTTTCTTCTATGATTTTGTTGAATATATTTTCTATGCTTTTGAGTTGGACTTCTTCTCTTTCTTTTATCCCTATTATTCTTTGGTTTAGTCGTTTCATGTTGTCCTATAGTTTAAGGATATTTTTTGTTAAGCTTCTGTTAAATGTAATGTTTTCTTTGACTGATGAGTCTAATTCCTCTATTGTATCTTCAAAGCTTGAGATTCTCTCTTCCATCTCTTGGATTCTGCTGTTTATGTTTGCACTTATGGTTTCTGATTGTTTTCCCATATTTTCTGTTTTCAGAATTCCCTCGACTTGTGTTTTCTTTATTGTATCTATTTCAGTTTTTAAATCTTTAGTCATTTCTTTCACCTGTTTGATTGTTTTTTCTTACTTTTCTTTAAGGATTTTTTTGATTTCTTCCAATTTTTTGTCTTTTCCTCCATTTCTTTGACAGAACTTTTCATTTCCAATTCAGGGTCTCAAACAATCTCCTAAAGTTATTTTTTAGGTCATTTTCTTCTGCTTTGTCTGTATTGGGGTGTTCAAGTGTTCAAGTCTTGCTGTTTTAGAGCCACTAGTTTTTGTTGGTGTCATGTTGATCTTTGTGGTGTTGAGTGTGTTCTTATCTTGTCTACCCATTTTCCTCTGTGTGTAGTTGGGGTCATGTCTCTGGTGACCACTCTTACAGCTGGCAGTGGATCCAAGGCTCAGATGGTTGCTCTTTGTGTTGTAGTTGGGACTATGATTCCAATCAAGCAGCATGTCACTCCATGTTCCTGGAGGTTGCTCAGGACTCCCAGAGGTCACTCTTCAATTCTGGGTCAGTTGGGCCTGCTCCTATGGAGTTTGCTGGCTCAGGCCTGCTCCCTTAGAGGTTGCTCTCTTGTACCTGCTTTAGAGGTGGTTGTTTGCTTGAGCTTGGTCCTGTGGTCACTGGCTTGGATCTGCTCCAGCAGAAGTCACTAGCCCAGACCTGCTTCTGCAGAGGCCACTGGCCTGGACCTGCACCGGTGAAGGTCACTGGCTTGGGCTTGCTCCCATAGAAGTTGCTGGTCTAGGGCTGGTCCTGTGGACGTCACTCACTTGGGGCTGCTCCTGCGAAGGTCACTAGCTTGGGCCCCATCCCACAGAGGTCGCTGGCTCAGGCCTGCCCCTGCAGCGGTCACTGGCCTGAGTATGGTCCCGTGGAAGTCACTGGCTCAGGTCTGATCCTGTGGAGGTCCCTGGCTCGGGCCTGTCCCTGCAGCGGTCACTGGCCTGAGTATGGTCCCGTGGAGGTCACTGGCTCAGGTCTGATCCTGTGGAGGTCCCTGGCTCGGGCCTGTCCCTGCAGCGGTCACTGGCCTGAGCATGGTCTCATGAAGGTCACTGGCTCAGGTCTGATCCTGTGGAGGTCCCTGGCTCGGGCCTGCCCCTGCAAAGGTTGCTGACTTGGGCGTACTTCCGTGGTGTCCTTGTCGCATCATTTTGATTTTTCAATAACAAGAAATTATTATTACAAAAGTACAACATTTAATATTCCCTTGGACTTTACAATATAGTTTCTTAACAAGGTCTATAGATACAGTAAGAAAGAACAAGAAAATTATAAATTTGGCTTTAACATGTGTATATTGAGAGGACAAGTTGGGACAGACACAGACAAACTAAACACTCAGGCAAAAACACTGGAAGCATGTCACTAGAATTCAAGACTATGGAAGCAGGCGAGTAGGAACGTGGAGGTCAGGGAAGGTGGGAGAGAGCAGCACTACAGAGACTCCAGAGGTTGCAAAGTGTTAGGGAAATTATTCTTCTCAACTGCTCCATGAAGGACTGGCTTCAGGGTGTCATTATCTCTTCCTATTGTTCCTTCAGAAGCTGTAAACTGTGTTTTCTCTTTATCTCAAGTGTATCCCAGGTGAAATGTTTCCTCCTCATCTGGGCTTGGAGGGATGCCTAGATCTGACCTCCAGACTGAGCCTTCCTCTTCTGAATTTATTTTGTGTGTATTTTTTTTACATTGTTGAGGGCTTCCCTCCTCTTTTTCAGTACAAAATAATTCATTCCTAGAAGGAATATTTTGCATTTTAATAGAGAAAGTTTGATGTTTTATTGCTCAAGAATTTTAGAAGTCAGTGAAAAAATAATTATCCTCTTTTATAGATTTTTCATAAAATTGTTTGTTGAGGGGGAGCATATTAGTAAGATGTTGACATTAGAACATAGGCAGGTATAACATCCTCTTACTATGGAAATAAGCTTTTATAATGTTTTCCATTATTCTTTGTGTAACTGTTATATATTAAGACATATTATACTGAAATTAGTTAATTGAGCTTTGCACTAGGAGATAAATCTACAGGAGGTCAAGTAAGAGCATATAAGCTTCCTGGAAATTTCCTGCAGAGTCCAGCTATCATGGTCTGCATCCTGCTTCTAATGCTTGGGCCCATCTACACTGCCAGGAACCAGGTTCCAGACACCAGGGCTGCCTTCATTCCCAGGGATTTTGCTCCAGGTTTCCAGAACCTGTGGAATCATGACAGAAAGTAGTTACCCCTGGCTTTCCTTGCTTATACCCTCCAGAACTACTGTGGAATTTCCTACACAATTTCCACTGAGGAAAACAGGTATTTGAACCTTATTAAGAATTTAAGTGTTTGATGAAGTTTTTTTTTTTTTTAATCATAACAGTAGAAACCCTAAGCATCTGGTTTAGGTATTAGTGTAATGCTGACTTCGCTTTTTTTTAAGGATATTTTTCTTATTCTACTTTCTGGAATAATTTGAGAAACATTCATGTTTGTTGTTCTATAGAGGTCTGGTAAAGTTCTGCAGTACATCTACTTGAATCTCTGTTATTTTGCTATAAGTGATGTTCTTGCTGCTTGTGATGAATATCTTTAAATTTAAAAAAATTTTCTTTGGGTTAACTTTGGTATGTCACATATGTTAAGAAGTCACTCATTTCTTTTAGATTTTGCAATGTGGTGAAATAAAGATTTTAGAAGAATGTTCTTATAACAAACCTTTTGCAGTTTATTGGTGTCTGTTGTATTATCTATCTCCTTATTCATTTCTAATTTTATTAACTTAGTTCTACTCTCTGTTTTAATTTGACAAATAGTTTTCAATCCTATTAATTGTTTAAAGAATTAGCTCTTTTTTTTAATTGCCTTTTTGTATTATAATTTTTGTTTTCTTGTTTCTATATCATCAACTTCTGCCCTGCTGTTATGTGTACTTCTCTACTATTTGGGGATATTGTTTGTTCTTTTTATCTTTTTCAAGATATTCAGGTTTATTAAATCATAATTTCCCACCCCTAAAATTATTTTATGTGAAACTGTAAGCTTTATTCTTGTGTCTCACAGATTTCCTTAAGCTGTGTTTTCATTTTCATCTAATTCTAGGATTTTTAAATTTTTCGTTTTTATTTCTCCATTGGTCCAATTATCTTTCAGTAGAGCATTTTTAGTCTCTATGAATTTCTGTGTTTTCTGTAGCTTCTACTATGTTGATAGACAACTTTATTCCATGTGATCAGATACAACATTCTGTAATTTTCTATACTCATAAGTGTGCATATGTGTGTGTGTTTGTCCACTGTATTCATGTGTACATGCATGCTCATAGAGGCCAGAGGTTAATGTCTTATGTTTTCATTACTGACTCCATACCTTAATTTTTGAGATTAGGACTCTCATTGAAACTGGAAGCTCTTATTTCAGCTATACTAGCTGGTCAGTGAATTCTGGTTATCCTCATGACTCTGTTTCTATAGTCCTGGGACTGTATGTGTGGATCACTTTGCCCTGATGGCTTTTATAGGATCTTAGGATCTGAACTAAGGGTGTCTATGCATGTGTGGCAAACATTTAATTAACTAAATCATCTCCCCAGCCTATAAGGCTGCATTCTTTCTGAACTATACAAAAAAGAATATCTTTTTCCTTACTCTTTACAGCTTCTCAGAGGTACCTGCATAGGACAGCTTGAGGCTTCTTCCTCAATATTCAAAGCTCATAACTCAAATTCCGGCTCCAGAATTACATTTCCTTTCTTTGACTTGAATCACTTTTGATACTTTGTCCTACCTACATAGCAGGAGATAATTTTCTCACCTCAAGATCTTTAATTACATCTGTGGCATCCTTTTTTTTTTTTCCATTTCAGGCTATGAGTTGCCAAAATCAGGTTGCTACAGTTCTATAAATGATGTCAATTCTGGACTCTGACTCATGATGATTAAACAGTTTTATTTTCTCTGCAAAGGGGATCTATAAAAAAGTGTTAGTGCTGAACAGGAGATAAAAAGTTGCAAGGCTTCTCTATACTTTTATCTACTTAGATGCATGTCACCAAAGTAAGAGTGCCTGACTTAAGAAAATGCAAGAAACTTTGAAAGGCTTCATGTGTAGCACCCTGTGATGCAGAGAACCAGAGGTGCTTCAATGCCCTTCTTCCTCAGAAGGGAGTCTGTCTCTCTGCAGGATGTCTCTTTGAAGCTGCCACAGCTATAGGTTGCTGAGTAAGGGACTTCTCAAAGAAAACACTGCTCTTTTAATTTCCTGTCAAGAATGTTCTGTTGGCTGTTGTTGCTTGTCACATGTGTATTAATAGGACATTGTCATTCCTCTACCAAGAGTTTAGCACAGAATAAGGAAGCTGGTGCAGAATAGAGTTAACTTACCAGCTTTTAGAACTCATTTGTGTAATTATCAAATAATTCATGGGAGGTGTGATGAACCTATGCATTTTAGTAGGCTCTGATTGTTGAGGACATCAAAAAGCTCTAAAAAGCATTAAGTCTCCAATCTTCAAATTTTAACTGGTAAAGTGAGCCACTATTATTTCATTTGCAAAATAAACACATTGTTTATACATGTTACTAAATCAACTAGCCTGAAGAGTTAATTTTATTTTAGATAAATAATCAGTTAGTAATTGTGGAGGTTAGAATAAGCATACCATATATCAGCTCATATATTTGACTGCTTATTTACCAGAGAACAGCAGTTTTTGAGGAGAATTGGGAAGAAGGGCCTTGTGAGAGTAGGTGTGGCCTTGTTGGAGGAAGTGTGTCACTGGGGGTGGGCTTTGGGGTGTTAAAAGCCCGTGCCAGGCCCAGTCTCTCTGCTTTTCTGCCTACAAATCAGGAAGTAACTTTAGTTACTGCTTCAGTGCCTGCTTCTGTGCCATCATGCTCCCCATTGTGATGACAAGAGACTAAACCTCTAAAACTGTAAGCAAGCCCCCAATTGCCTTGAGCATGGTGCCTATTTGCAGGAATAGAATTAAAGCACTTTAATGGCTTTAATTATTAAATCTGAAAATGTTTGCAACAAAAAATTCCTTTAGTAAACTTATTCTTAATTTCCATGTACCATGCCATGATTTGTGGGAACCTGTGAACTTGAGAGCAAAATTGCCAATGAATGTGAAATAAAGTGGGTCTGTAAAGGCTGAGGGCTAGTACCAAGAGTTTGGGTTCATTTACCAAATCATGGAGGTACTGGAATAAAAACAAAGCTTTAGGAATAGTGACAAACTTAGCTGTGCAGCATGGGCATTTGTTCGATTGAATTTTCTGATAAGCAGGGATGATTTGGGATTTAGCTGCTAATGACTGATAATCAGAAGTTGTATTTCTTAACTTTATTATGGAGCTTATAATTTGATTATCAAGTTGTTACCACTTGTGGCTCACGGTTTTTTCCAATTTGCTTTAATTTTTTTTCAGTTTTTGATAATTTTGGCCAATGTCTGAACACATATAGTTCAGTGAGTTACTCTTGTAACCTTGAAGATGTTATTATTAAACTATTGGTTTAAATGTGTCACCTACTGAGTAGCCTATATCTTCCAATTAACAACAACAAAAATATAAACATGGAGTCTTTCCTTCTAGCCAATTTCCATTTCCGTGTGACTCTACCAACCCACAGAACCACATTCTACCAGGCAGCCACAGACACCACACCAAAGCTGGGACTCAAGCAGGAGGCGTTTAACCTCGATTCCAGTCTTTTCCAATAAACCTGTAGTCCCACTTCAGCATGCCCATAAGAGCCTTTCCTCATAGCCAACCTTGGGACTCAGTCTCTTGGTTCAAACTCAGGGTCCTTCTAGTTCTTACCCACTGCCCCTTTAAGCCTTCCTTCCAGGATGTCTGCATTTCTTTGTGACTTCCAGGTGTCTTACGGAGCAGCCCTCTTATAGAGCCACTACACTTACCTGAAACAGGAGCCCCATAGCTGTCATATTGTTTAAGACCCAGATTAGGCAACAGCAACCAAAGAAGAGAACACTCATCCAACAAAGAAGAGACCACTTAACTATACAAGAAAAACTTTCAAATTTATAATCCCAGATACCTGGATATCAATACAAAAACACAACTTTAAACAACCTAAACAATATATTACCTCCTGAAACCAGCAACTATACTGTAATACACCTTGAGAAAATCAGTTTTATTAATTTATGAGACAAAAAGCACTTATGAATATGCTCAAGGACATTAAAAATTATGTGAATAAGCACCTTAGTGAAGACTGTGGAAACAGAAGCAGTTGGATGACATAATGAAAGCAATCCAAAGATGAAAGTAAAGTTTAATAAAGAGAACAAGTAAAGAAAATACAAACTGAAATAAAACCGGAAGTGAAAAACACGATGTCAAACCAATGCCTCAGATATCAGAGCATCTCTCAGTCCTTATCAGATAAGCCTCTACTTGCAGTAGATGGTAATTAACACAGGTACCCATAACTAGACAATGTGTAGACTGTGCCACACCTTGAAGAACTCAGTCTAAATGTGATGTCTTTATCCAATCCCTCCATTTAAGGTTCAGAAAGATATATGGAAGAAGAGATGGAAATATTCTAAAACAAAGCAGTGATGGATGGATCCAAGGAATTAGTGTCTTCCAGATATGAACTCACAGAGATTGTGCTGAAAAACACAAGACCAACACAGGTTCAAATCAGACAAAATCCCAGGACTGAGAAGGAGATGTGGACAAAACACCCCACACCCTAACAGAGAACTTACTTGCAATTGATATCTATTGGGAAAGAGAGAATAAGTTTTCTCCAATGGAGTCTAATTGAGTATATCAACCAAATCCCATGGAAGGATCTCTGACCAAGAATAGGTGGCTGACATAGAACAGATTCCATTTTGTGTGTGTGTGTGCACACATATGTGTGTGTATGTACTTTGGTTTTGGTATTTTATGTCTTATTGTTTGATTTTATTTTGATTTGAGTTTTTTATTGAAAATAGAAAAAATATGAAGTTGTGTGGGTAGTGAAGAGTTTGAAGCAGGGAAAAGAATATGATCAAAATATATTGTATGAAAAATTAAATAAATGATAGCAGAAAATACAGAAATAGCAGAAAAATGTCTGTATTTTTGAGATAATATTTTCATTAAAATGTTTTTCTAATATATATTCAATTAAGGGATGTGACACTTGTAGATAGATGAGAAAAATAGACCCTTAGTTTTCATAATTGACTGCCATTTCAGCATATGACTGAGAAGTCATTTGCTGAAATGGAAGAGATAGCTGAAAAGCTGGTCAAGAGTTAAGCTCCTTGCAGCACTGTTGATGCAAAGGTTATAACTTTTTAAATTAGCCCCACAGTACCATTGGAATGAGACTTCAGTGGATTAAATAGATGAATTATAAGTAAATTACTTTTTTGTATACATCCCGGTTTAGAAATACATATCAGGCTAAAATCTAACAAATAAATCATCTGAGTTGCAGCAAGTATATTATGATAGTCTCAAATAATTATGGTTCCCAGCCATCTGGCTGAAGTAAAGATGAAATTTCCCCTAGAGAAATGTAATAAAAGACTTTTACTGGAGGAAAGATTGTCAGATACATGAGGCGATAAGGCAATCTTAGAGAAAACCTGCAGAAATCTCATGTCAAATAGAAAAACTAAAAATCAAGCATCTTTAAATATTTGAAAAATAATAAAGAGATTTTGAGTGAATATATTTATTTTATTTCAAGATGTTGAAAATATGGGCAAAGAAATAACAGATACAAAAATTACACTACTGATTTAGGAAAGAGCCAGCTATAAATTTTAGTGCTGAAAATTACATTTCAGTACTTCCCATTAAAATATTATTAAATATATCTACATTAAAAGTAAATATATCTACATTAAAAGTAAAAGCACTTTTCATAAAAAACATCTGAGAAGTGTTAAAATGCAACTAGACAATAATATGGATTTATGTGCATTCTTAATTTATAAAGAGCTCCTAGGAATCAGTGTGAAGATGATTCAGTAAACTCTGAACACAATTCTTGAACACAATTTCATGAAACAAACTCTCCAACTAGCCTATTAACACTGCTGTAAATGCTCAGCTTCATAATTAGAGAATTACAAATGAGCACCTCAATAGAACACAATCATTATCTATTAACTACTATCACTGAACAGTTGAACAAACAAAACTGTACAATAAAGAGCTGGTAAGAATCTATAATAAAACAAGACCACTGGTAGGGGCGGGTCCACCAACCATGACAGTGTGCCTGATCTAATGGGAGCTCACCAAATCCAGCTGGACCGGAACTGAATGAGCATATGATCAAACCGGAATGTCTGAATGTGGCTGTCAACGGGGGCTGACTGAGAAGCCAATGATAATGGCACTGGGACCTATCTCTTCTGCATGTATTATCTTTTTGGGAATCTAGTCTATATGGATGCACACCTTCCTAGGCCGGGATGGAGGGGGGAGGGCCTTGGGCTTCCCACAGAGCAGGGTATCCTGCCCCATCTCAAGGAAGCAGGGGGAGGGAGGAGGGGTAGTGGGGGAGCGGGAGGGGACTTCGGAGAAGGGGAGGAAGTGTAAAATTTTTTGAATGAAAAATAAAAAAAAGAAATGTATACATTTTTAAAATATATAAAAATCACTTTAGATGACTTTAGCAGTAGTGATGCAAACTTCTGAATTCTAAATCTTGTTCCATTCTGGCATCTACCCCTGACAATGATATGTAAACGAGTACAAAGGTTTACAGCAATATAACATATAAAATACATATAAAATATAACATATAAAATACAGGTACTAGAAATAGCATAAATGTCCATAAGCAATCAAACCGACAAATAGAATGAAATGCTGCTATGGAGGACCTGAAGAGGAAAAATTCCTGAGATGCCTGAACAAATTACACGGAGTGTTTATTATTTTTTATCGCCAGTGGAGCTGTCCCAAGCACAAGAGTGGGAAGCAGCCTCAATTTCCAGTTTGTTTGAGTTTAAAAAGGCAAAAACTATGTTGTGACATATTGTAAACCACACTTTTGGGGTGACTTCTGTTGTGGTCCACGTTTGTATTTTATATGCTTTTATACCCCAATACAGAAGCGGGGCGGGGGGCGGAGACAAGGCAAACGACTGCTTTACCATGGCATAAAGGACAACCAGAAGAATTACTTGCTTCAATACTTGAGACATCAAGCCATTATTTCCTCTTGAAGGAGTCATATCTGGAAATTGATTCAAATCAAGCAAATGGTAGATAGAACAAATTGAAGGACACGATCAGACAATATTAAGAAAACACATCAAACATAATATGCTCAGGTCACTGTATCATTTTATACCTATGCTGTTTTTAACTTAAGAGTAATAATATGCTCAAAACACACATTAACAATTTTACATCAAAGAA
>PVIU01025681.1:0-23291 GCA_004026605.1 Ondatra zibethicus
GGGATGGGGGTGGGCCTTGGACTTCCAACAGGGCAGGGCACCATGCCCTCTTTCAAGGAAGAAGGGGGAGGAAGGAGGGGTGGGGGGTAGTGGGAGGGGACCGGGAGAAGGGGAAGAAAGGAAAAAAAATTTTTTTTATCTTTAATTATGTTCTTGAATGGAAAAAATAAAACAAAACAATGTATGGAAAAAAAAAAGAGTAAATGCTCCTCAAGGGCTTCCCTGACTTCCTGTGCAGCAATCTGGTATCCAGAGAACAGCATCATTCATCACAGCGTCTCCCATTACCATGTTCAAGTTCACACTCCAGGCACCACAATAAGCACGTTCCGCAGGATGTGCTGTTCCACCAAGCGCTCACAATTACGGGGTGAATTATTATTATTGTACGATTAACCCCATTTCACACATGAGCAAATTCGTAAATGAAGAAATTTGTAGCATGAGAGAAGGCCCACTTAGGTTGGGAAGAGCAAGGCCCTCTGTGAGATATATGCACCACAGGACACCTTCATCTTCTTAGGTGAAAAACAACATAGCCAAAGCCACAGAATAACAGGGATGAAGAGTTGAGGACAGTGTACGAGCAGGAAAGAAGAGAGCTGAAGTGCTCAGGGGCTGTGGGAGAACTAAGCAAAGATTCTGGGAATCCATGTGGGAGCATGGAAAGCCCGGGTTTCTACCAGACTATGAGAAAAATGGTCTCCAATCCCAAGGGTCCCCGCCTACCCAGAGCCCACAACCCATGTGTGAAGAGTTCCAGGAACGCTGTGGGGAGGAAATCCGGGAAGTACATGGAGGTGGGGCAAAACTAGAGATCCCTTCCGTAAACACAATCCCGGCTCATCTTAACCCCATGGGTGACACATGACAAGCACTCAGAAAAAGCCTCTCCATTTAGAAGTGAGCAGTGTTTTATGGTCACACTGTAGTGATTTTTAAGTGAATCATTTTGTTTTGTTGTGTTGTTTGTTCTCGTGCTAGGGATACAACCCAGAGCCTCACACGTGCCAAGCAAGGGCTGTACTGCTGAGCTGTATCCCAGGCATTTAAGCATTTCTTGTTAACATCTTACGATGATAATGTTAAGATGAACCCGAGTAACAACAGCATCTTTGGTTCAACATGGATTATCATAATCGCTACACTGAAAGCTAACGATTTAGAAGCATTCGTGTTCTTCAGCTCTATGGAGTAACAAGACCACCCTGAGGCATCTGGTATATCAAAGTGTGTGTGTGTTTGTGTGTGCGTGTTTGTGTGTGTGTGTGTGTAAGAGAGAGAGAGTGTGTGTGTGTGTGTGTTTATATGTATAGTTATGTGTGTACAGCAGCAAACTAGAGACTGGCATCCTAGAAAGGGGAGTCATGGAATCCAGCTTAGATCAATTTGCTCAACCAGGGGCAATGTATTAAATGTTAGGCAAAAACATATCTGGGTGCCGCTTTTGATTAGTGTCTTCAATAGGGTCAAACAACAGAATCAAAAATAAGTGGGAAATGGCACAGAGCGACTTTCTGAAATGAGACTTCATAATAGAACACAATCAAGGAAAATGAGACTCATTTGCTTTATGTTCTCAACAAAATTGAAGTAATTAAGTACAAAGGTAGCATGGGAAGAAATTACATCAAAATGGGTAGATACAGTTATGGGCTATTATTGCCTCCCTGGAATTATTTCTCATATTCTTATTATACTGAACTTTTTGCTCCTCAGCCTCTCCCTCCCCTCAGCCTCTGCCTCTCCCAAGCCCACCTTTCTCATGAATCTTCCTTATTCTTTTCTTCTCTCTCCCACCTATGTCTATCTGTGTACCCCCTTTGCTTCCCATGTTTGTGTGGCAGGTATTTTAACCACTGAGCTGTCTCTGCAGGCCCAGGTAATTCTTTCATGAAGACTGGAACCTTGACTATCATGCTCCATTGGATGGCTCAGGGTTTTGTAATGATCCTGACCGTCACACATTTCCTTCTTTGGGGCTATTACCTGTACACAGGACACACCAACTTATTTCTCCACATTAATTTCTATTCATCTTGAGCGCTGTCTCTAAATTAACCCATGAGGGCCAGTGGAAACCGGAGAGGGTATGGGTTCTCTGGAGCTGGAGTTTCAGGCAGTTAGGAACTAATCTGCTGGGAACTAATCTGGTCCCCTCTTCATCTCCATCACTGTACATTCTTAATGCATGCCCTTTGCCAGATATGTGTACTATAAATGAATTTATTAATGCATTGTCTATTTGGTTATTAGAGATATGTATTAAGTAGCTTCTTGACCTTTAGTACAAGGTCAAGTGTAAAGATACGTTTTGATGAGTAGTGTGGGCCCAAAGGAAACTCCCAAAAGGCAGTTCAGGTATCCAGAAATGGACTCCACCTAGTCTATAGGAGGATTTTTGGCAGTTATATAAAAGCCAGCCTTCCTTAGAAACTTGTGAAGCTGGTTCCCCTCTATCAAAAGGAGTCACAGAAGGGACAAATGTCTACCTGTAAGGAGGCATATCAAAGGGCATGCTGGCCTCCAGGCTCTCAGTATTATAAGTACCTGTTACACATGCTAGTATCCTAGCCTTCTTCCTCCTCCCCTACCCTAAACTCCTTTCAGCTCAAGGGCTTCCCTCCTGCAACTACTCATCCTTCCTATACTCCTGCTATTCTCTCTCTCTCTCTCTCTCTCTTTCTGTGTGTGTGTGTGTGTGTCCTTTTCTATCTCTCTTTTATTCTCCTTCTTTCCCATCTCTTGCAATCTTTGTGCTTTTTTATTGTGCTCTATTCTTTGTCTCTTGCTATTTCCCTATCTCCTCTATTCTCTCCCAGTTCCCTAGCCCTGGCCATGCCCAGTCTGTGGGCCATGCCCAGTCTGTGGGCCATGCCCAGTCTGCTTCCTTCTGTCTCTGCTCTCTCTCCTATCTGCAGTAAAAACCTTCCCCATAAGCACAGCATGGAGCAGCCGGGCCAGCAGCGCTCTCACTGTGCCCCCTCCTGTACAAGCAGAAAATTTTCATCTTGACAACATACAATTCATTGTCTTTCTTTGTTGGAAATGCCTTCGGATTCCTTCTAAATAACTTAGCCAGACTAAATTCATAAATGTATTTCCCTGCTTCTTCTGGGAACAATATTGTTTAGATGAGAGTCCCACTGGTGTCCATATATACCCCAAAAGGCTGTGATGTTTGGAATCTCCAGCTCAGAGGCCCCATTCCAGACCCCACCCTCAACATGCAAAACAGCATCTCCCCTGGCGCTGTCCTTTCCAAACCCCTCCCTCAGTGTGGGTTCCCCTGGCGCTGCCCTCTTCAAACTCTGCCCCTGAGAAAGCCTGCCAAAAGTCATCCCTTCCTTGGGGCAGCTCAAGACCAGGCCTATAGGTTTCTTAAGACCTGGTAGCCATATTTGCCACGTGATAGCTCTCGCATCCTCCGGAGGGTCACCCAGAAGTGCTTTGCTCGGATTAAATACGTCTTTATTAATGTTGTTTGATTGGCTTATTACATCAGCAGCGGCCGATTTCCAGTAACCAGGGATTCAAAACTTATCAACTATAGTTTCAGTTTAAATGGTTGAGTCTAAGATCTATCTGTTAAAGCATATCAAGTAGATAAGTGGCATAATTTGCTCCATATTATCAAATCATTACTCAACAAATTCATTGTGTTGTGATACACTGGAAGGGGAAGGACAAACAAAGGAGCCAGACAGAAGGCTACCACAAACACTCTAATGTGAAGTCTTGATGGATTGAAACAATAAAATGGGTGGATGTTGTTGGATTTGGGGATGTGTTGGGGAGAATAAATTTTCTAACTCATAGGAGGGGGTGTAGGGAGGAGCTGAGATGATGGTGTCTTTTGGCCTATTACCTAGAAGGTATGATTACTGTTTTGCTACTATGGAAAGGATGAGGAAGGGGCGGGTTACCCAGATAGAGAGGAATCGGTAGTGTGGTTGTGAACAGAGCAAGTTGGAGATTTTTATTAGAGATATGGACAAGGATATTAGTATGTTGCGATGAAGGTGGCTAACAAGAGGGAGTGTCAGGGCACTCGTAGTTTTAAAGCCCTCGTTGAGATGTTGTCACTTAAGGAATGAGCAGATATACAGAGGAAGCCAGTGTCCACACTTGAGCCCCAGGATGCTCTAGTGTTAACAAGTTGGGAAAAGAAAATCCACTGAGAAGATGGGAGGCTTGTAATAAGCAATAAGCTAATACAAAAATGAGGAGAGCTCGGCATCTTACAAGTAAAATAAGGTTTTTCTAGATGAAGGCAGTGACCAGTGTTGACAAAAGTCAGTGAGAAGTCACAGCTGAGGATGAGCCATTGGGCTTGGCTGCACAGTTAACCTTGAGGACAACCATGTCGGTAGACTAGTGTCTGCTGTGAGGAAAACACTGGAAGAGAAAAGAAGCCTCACTGTGACTAAAGTTGTGGCAAGCAAGGGAGAATGAGACACTGACATGGGTGAAGAGGAGCTGTGAGCGACTCCAAGCTTTCAGAACTTAAACTCGCTCTGGAGAGTTGACATGGACTCCATTGTTTGCCTTTGCAGAGCAGAAGGACTTTGGAGTTGAGGGTGCTAGTTAACCATGAAGTTCAATCCTGAATGGGTAAAGCCCTTGGACACTGGTGTTGTCCAGGATAGTCAGGGCTTGAGAAGGAGCAGGCACTAACCTCCCCCCCACAATGAGACGTGTTCTTAGCAAGGACGGAGGGCTTAGTCAGGAGCTCCTTCTTGTCTACAAACAGGACAATGACACACTGTTTAACTGCCACCACAAACAATGCCCCATCCCCCTCATTTTTCTTCCCATTATCAGGATGGAACATTTAAGAAATAAAACAGCTGTTCAGAATTTTAGGGATTTACCAAAAAGAACAAATGTGTCTTGTGGTGTATCCTGTGTCCTGCCATTCCTCGACGAGTTGAGCCACATGATTCATGGGTATGAATCACCCATGACAGCTGTCACGCTGGGTCTCTAAAGCTGGCGTGGATTTCCACTAAGACTGACCTTGTGCTCTGTGTGTGTGTGTGTGTGTGTGTGTGTGTGTGTGTGTGTGTGGTTCAGAAGATCACAAATGAAAGAGTTTAAACCTTTCTTCTCTAAACTATCTGGGCAGAGGCAACAACATGGCAGACAAAGCTAAATGTTCAGGTTTGACATTTTTCTGTCTTATTAGACAATAGGTACTAATACAGCCTGACATCTGAGCCAAAGCTGGATGTTTTCCTGAGGACTACACCAATCTTTGCTTGATAGAAGTTTCACAGTTTAAAGTAAGAATAAACTAAAATGCACACC
Organism: Ondatra zibethicus; assembly: GCA_004026605.1. Classification (NCBI taxonomy): domain Eukaryota; kingdom Metazoa; phylum Chordata; class Mammalia; order Rodentia; family Cricetidae; genus Ondatra; species Ondatra zibethicus. The sequence continues at coordinate 5,311 of PVIU01025681.1, forward strand.
CTTTACTTTTCCTTGAGCATGGGTTTTTGCATCAGAGGCCCAGGAATTTACAGCTGACAGAAGTCTGGTTTATCTAGGACCATGAGATATCAAATCAAAGCCACAAATGGCTGGTGTCAGATTCTTACATAAAAAGCACCAGTATACCTCCCTGAGATGAGAACCACTGAGCTATGGAGTGAGACTGATCATGTCTGGAGTTTTAACTCTGCCACAACTCTGCCCTGAAAACTTGGGCCAAGGCTGTACCTTCCACTAAGACAGACGAATATCTGTCATCTTTTGTAAGAATAGAGCCTCATACTCTCTAACTTCAGTTGTCGTAGTAACATGAGCTAGCTCAAGTGAATCCTTCGGTCCAGTCCAATAAATTTGACCTTTTCACTGAAGCTTTTCATAGGTCTTCATCTGAGACAGGGCTATGGTCCTATTACCAGGGAGAAAACTGAGGTTTTTATATATTAACTGTCCCCATATCAGACGATCCATAAATGTGGGCTTAATGACGATGGTGGCTTGATTCAGTACAGTTAGAAAGTTTTCCATTTTCAGAGTGTTTCCCAAGGCACCTTGGGTATGTCATGGCAGATTATAAGTCTTGAATAGAGCTTTACTCTTGCTGGTGAAGGGAAGATGGTAAGAAGGTAAAATGGTAAGAGCGGCATTTTAATAATCTTACCAAATACTGATTCGTTCAAATGTCATAAGAAAGCTAAAGAGGGTGAGAAACTATTTGGGGAGGGCTTGTTCTTATCTTAGTTACAGAGGAGATCACCATAAGCCATGTGATGGCTGTTCTTAGTTGTCAACTTGACTATACCTGGAATGAACTACAATCCAGAATTGGAGGGAACACCTGTGGATCCTGATCTAGAAGACACACATCTTTAATCCAAATATTGAGGTGAGAAGACACACCTTTAATCTGGACCACACCTTCTGCTGGAAGCCTATCTAGGGACAATAGAAGAAAGAAGAGTTTCTTCTTCTTTGGCTGCTTGCCCTTGCATTGCCAGCTCATCTATTCCTTCACTGGCAGTGGAGCCTACTTCTTTGGGATTTCAGAATATACAGAAGACCAGCTGAGACACCCAGCCTCATGGGACTGAGCAACTACTAGATTCTTGGGCCTTTCATTCACAGATAGCCATTGTTGGATTAGTTGGACTACAGCCTATTAGTCATTCCATATATATAAATTCCGTGTGTGTGTGTGTGTGTATGTGTGTGTGTATGTATCACTTTATATGTGTGTGTATAGAAGAGAGAGACAGAGAGTCAGAGAGAGAGAGAGAGAGAGATAAATTCATTCCATAAATTCTGCGAATCTATAATAATAAGAACAAGGCCTCCCCAAATAGTTTCTCACCCTCTTTAGCTTTCTTATGATATTTGAATGAATCAGTCTTTGGTAAGATTACTAATACAATCTATTACTTAACCCTTCTCATCAGGATGGGCCTCATATTCTATATAACAGTGTCCTCAGACAACATAAATGCTGCTATTTTGATGACAAGGAATGATGGCTATTGTAGCTGGAGACTTTTCTCTGTCCTGCCTGATCCCACTGGACTGGTTTCTTTCCCATACCCGGGTACCAGCAGTCACCTATAAAATAATCATTCGGAGGCTTAAAATTAATTATAATTGCTTGGCCAATGGCTCTGACTTCTTATTGGCTAGCTCTACATATAAACTAACCTATTTCTAATAATCCGTGTGTCGCCACATGCCCCATGGCTTACCAGTAGTGCTCTGGCATCTTACCCCTCTAGCAGCTGCTGGTGTCTCCCCGACTCCGCCTTCTTTCTCCCTGTCTCTCTGCTTGGATTTCCTGTCTACCTATATTCTGCCCTGCCATAGGTCAAAGTAGCTTTTTTATTAACCAATGGTGATAAAACTATTCACAGCATACAGAAGGGCATCCCACATCATGGTATAGGGAGGAACACAAACACACACTTACAGCTACACCACATAGAGCACTCAAAAGTTCTTCCTAGATGGGCATTTTCTTGCCAACTACATTTGTCCCTGGGAGTTCCTGCTTCCCAAGGTCCCTCTGTGGAGAAAAGAGGTTCACAGAGGCAAGCTGCCATGAAGATCAACCAACACAATACTAGTGCTCCTTACGGGAAACTGCTGTGCCCACCAGGTTTCTGATCGGCAGAACTGTATTGGAGACCAAGAATCTGTTTTTCTAATTACTTTCCAGGTGATGAAAATCCACTGCCCCAAAGATCACACTTGGGAAACCACGAGTGAAAGGAAAGGACCAGTTGGGTGCTCAACATTTTCCAGCTTCCGTTTCTAGTTAAGCTATAGACTGGGCTGTAGCATGAAAAACAAAAACCCAGAGACAGATACTGGGGTTCAGCCTGAAGATCAGAAAAGCAAAGCAGCCAACCACTAGAGAAACCTTTTACCTCTACCAATGCTCAGACCGAAGGGGCGATCCTCAGAATGCCAAACCTCAGACTCCACACTCCACTGAGTTCCTGTCTCTTCCCCTTTATATTCTTCTCTCTGCCCAGCCATATTGCTCCTGTCTCCACCTCCCTAGTGCTGGGATTAAAGGCTTGTGATCCCAAGTACTGGGATCACCTCTGTGTGCGCTCTGTTTCTCTTTTAGACAGATTCAATCTTGTGTAGCCCAGGGGGGTAACCTTGAACTAACAGACACCTCCCTCTGTCTCCCCAGTCCTGGGATTAAAGGTGTGTAACACCATTCCCTGGCCTGTACAACTGACTAGTATGGCTGCTTTGTCCTATGATCTTCAGGCAAATTTTACTTATTAAAAAAGAAATAATCTACCACTATACTGGTGGTTTTAATGGTGGTTATAATAGGCAATATTTTATTGGCTATGTGATGGGATTGATAACAATTTCATAGAATAATTGTTTTAAGTATTAGGTATCATGCTGTCTTTCTAGTAAGAAGTAGAATATTTTTTCCATGGATTCAACACATGTACTCACAATTACTAGTCATGCAGATACAGCTGCCTGCCAGGAGCAAGGTGCCCTGTGAGTATGCTGTATGTGGCCTGGGATCCTATGGATAGTCATTTAAATGCACAAAACTCAGGATTTTTTTTTTACTTCTCCTGACACCTCCACTCCCTATAAATGTACAGACTAAATGGAGCTGGGGTGTCCACTCTTCTTTCTGTCATCTCCATGCCTCTCCAAATACAACCCTAAAGTTCAGATTGGTGAATACCTTGCCATCATAGAGCCTTCATCCAGGAATTGACGGAAGCAGATGTAGAGATCCACAGCCAAGCACCAGGCCAAGCTCCAGAAGTCCAGTCAAAGAGAGGGAGGAGGGACTATATGAGCAAGTGGGGGGGGCACGGTGTCAAGACCATGATGGGGCAATCTACAAAGACAGCTGAACCAAGATCATGGGAACTCACAAATTCTAGATCAACAGTTGTGGAGATTCATGGGACTAAGCTGGGCCTTCTGCATGTGGGCGACACCTTGTGCGATTTGGTCTGTTTGGGGGAGTCTGAATGTGGGACCGGGATCTGTCCCTGGTGTATGAGCTGGCCTTTTGGACCCCACTCTCTAGGTGGGATACCTTGGCTCGGCCTTGATACAGGGGCGGGGGGGCTTGTTCCTGCCTCAACTTAATGTGCCAGGCTTTGCTGACTCCCCATGGAAGGCCTTACCCTTCTACCTTTCAGAGGGGTGGATGGAGTCTGGGTTGAGGGGAGGTTGGGGAAGGGTTGGGAGCATGAGGAGGAGTCAGGAGGGGGAACTGTGGTTGATACATAAGATAAGAAAGTAAATTAAATTGAAGTAAAAGAAAAGTAATTCCAGTAGGTTCATATTACCATTAGAAGACTCAGGCACAGCTTGCACTCAAAAAGAGAGTGTGGTCTAATAGTTAAGAAGTGAGTGAGTGGCTCTGGGAGAGATGGCTGCTATCAGTGCCTTCCCTGGGACTCCCTGGGTGTCCTGTGCAAATGACCTAACACTGCTGGGCTTTGGATTCCCTCTTGTTAAAATTGGCATAGATGAGCCTTCTTAGCAGGTACTTTTGAGGGCAAAATAGTGCATTTGAGAATCACTTAAAGGTAGAGAGTTATGGCCACATCAAATAAGAAATCTAGGGCTATTCATGTTGGCGCATGCATTTAATTCCAGCACCTAGGAGACAGGGGCAAGTGGATCTCTTGAGATGGCCCAGCAGTTAGGAGCACAAGTTACTCATATAGAGGACCAGAGTTTGCTTCCTATTATATTATCCATGTTTAGCATTTCACAATTGTCTGTAACACCAGTTTTGTAACACTTTCTTTTGGCCTCCACAGGTACTTTCAAACAAACACACACAGACACACACAAATGAAAAACAAATCTTAAGAAATATAAGAGTATTAAAATAAAACATTAGGTAAAATCAAAATACTACTTTATTTGTAGGTAGGGAGACTCAGAAACATAACTAAAAGAAAGATCTAAGGAAAAGAAAAACTATTGTTCCCAAATGGAAAAATTGATAAACAAAATTAGATGACCATAGGAAAGATAAGATAATAACAAATAAAATCATTAATGAAAATTAAAAATCAATATAGTTAAAAATCCTGATAAATGTATGGGAGGGGCAAAAGAAAGGAACCATGAGGGAAAGACAAAAAAAAACAAAAAACAAACAAACAAAAAAAAAGTTTTTCCCAGTGTTTCCAAACTCAATCCCTTCAGTGAGTCAAGGTCGTGTCTTGGCAGCTCCATCTTGCTGAGCTAGAAGCATTCTGTAATACTTGTAAGTAGGTGGAGAAAGAATGTTCCTCTGTAGATTACAGCTTTGATTTTGTTTCTGTGTCCTCATTAGTACATGAAATAAGTTTTTGCTGTTCCTGCTCCTCAGCATCTCTTATTGTATGCTGGGGATTCCAAGGAGCCAGACCCAGAGGTCTGGATGTTAGCATTCTGGGCCCAGGTCTACTGAGATCACCCTAAGACCTTGGGCCAGCCTGCTCCATTGTGGGTTTCTAGTTCTGCCTCCCTGGCATTCTTTTAGGTGTCCCAATACCTCAAGGTTCCATAACCCGAATCATGATTCCTTTTGAATGTTACAGAGAACTCAAGGAAGTGAAGCAGAGAACAGCTTTTGGTCCTCTCTAAGAGACTCAACCTTTGCCTGCCCTAGATCATCCATCTTCCTGGGGAGAAGCCATCAAGGATGGGAACACTCACTGATTTGATTTGTTAAACAGTGCCAGGCTACTTTACTGCCTTCTTGTCTTGCTTCAGGCTAAGGCTGAGCTAGAGGTCAAAGTGTAAAGGACAAAACAAGGCTTCTGCTTCAAATCCCTGAGCATTTGGTTAAGAACAGCTGGTCCTTGGAGTAAGCAAGGCACAGAACAGAATTAATTCCCCAGGGATTTGGAAAATACTTCAAAGCAGAATTGTGAATGACCCAAACCAGTAGGCCATTCTTCAGTGACAGGGTCCTAAATGGGAGGCATCCAGAAGATAAGAAGATGAAGAAGACAGAAAAGCTGGCATCAGGAAGTCTTGCACAAGCTACATCTTATGCCAAACAAGTTTATTAATCAGTAGAGATTCTTACATATAGTTGTGGGTTGTTTTTGGAGAGAAAATGGACAAAGTCAGTGGAAGGCTAAACAAGCAATTCTACACAGGGGAAACACAGACTATCTCAAAGATTGATGTGAGATTCCCCTATGTATGGTGTGAATATGTTTTATTACCATTGGTTAATAAAGAAGCTGCTTTCGGCCAATTGTTTAACAGAGGAATTCCAAATATAGATAGAGGAGAAAAGTAGGTGGAGTCAGAGAAGACACCATGTAGCTGCTAAAGGAGAAAGACACACACCCCAGAACCTTACCTGTAAACCACGAACCTTCTAGTAAAATACAAAATAGTAGGAATGGGCTAATTTAAGATGTAAGAACTACCTAAAAATACGCATAAGCTATTGGACGAACAGTGGTATAATTAATACAGTTTCTGTGTGATTATTTCGGGTTTGGGTGGCCGGGAAACCAATAAACAATCTCCTCCTACAGATTGCCGCCCAACATGGAACTGACAACATCCACATAAAACCTGAGAGAGCTTAACAAAGAAATCTAGACACATAAAAAACAAAGTTTGGCGCAACTTCTTGGTTGCCACATTGTTTTTCCAGATGGACCCTGTTTCCTGGAAGCAAGAAAGGGCTCCATGGCTCCTTTAAGAGAGATTTTCCTGACTCAGTGTTGGCAGCAAAAACTGTGTGGCTCCTTTAAGGAGGCTTCCTGGTTTGTGCTAGTTGCACAAACAGTTCTGGATCTTTCAGGATGCCAAGCACTTGAATGTGGTTTGTGGGAAGCATGATACAAGTTACCTGGTGGCAGCATGGGCCAACTGCTTACCAGAGTTGAGATGGGGAGCAAAGTTCCCACCCAGTGGTCCCAGAGCTGATGGTAATATAGCTCCACCATATTGAAAGTCTGAGAGAGGTGGAGCCAGCATCCAGGGCTGCTACAACAACACTGCTTACCATGTTAAAGTACTCCTGGTCAGAAAATAATTACAGATATGCAATAAAGAAAGACATATTTAGAGAGAAATAAACCTCTAAATAGATCATGGTATTGGGTAAATGTATGTAGGCTTAAGAGAGAAAGGAAAAGGAGTATAGACAGTTATAACATAAAAGAGTACAGACAGTCATAGGTTAAAGGAGTGAAGATAATAAAATAAATATTAAACTTGTAGAAAAAGTAATAGAGTAAGAAAAATAAGCCACATAAATATGGAATATACACAGAAACTCTGGATTGTGCATATTATTGTGTTTTCTTTGAATTTTTGGACTGTGAATGAGCTAAGTACAGAGAGATATTTCATTGTACAGGCTGCTAAGCTAAATATATATATATGGTATCTTGACTTTGAAATTTGGAATTTGGGTCTAAGGATATGCTGCTTTGGAAAAGAGGTTCTGCTTTTGTTTCCATAGAAGATGAGAACCTGTGGATTCCTTTGAGGCTAATATGGTTTGATGGACCAAGACCCCTGAAATGTCTCTGCAAACCCTAAAATTACTTAGCCCAACAAAAAGCAGGAAGCAGTTTGGAAAGAACTATGCCCAAATTCCTAAATGATTGTTTATAAATGTTAGTTTACATTTAAAGGGGGATCTGCTATAGAGAGGAATACTTTTTATTGGTTATGTATTTTGATTTATTGGTTTATTGATACAAATTTAAGGTCAGTTTTGCTATATACATATTTTTGCTCTTGATTAAGGTATTGTGTTTGTGCAGCTCATTGAAAAATACTTAAGAAATATAAGTTAATAGATAGTCATCTATAATAGTCAAGCTTATAGTCATATTAGTTAGGTTTTCTAGATGTACAGAGATATATTTCAGATGGATAGGTATTCTTCAAACCTTTCAAAGACTAATAGAATATGACATTTAAAATGTGTTAAGAACTTAGGGCTTTTCATGACAATGAGACACATCTGCTCCTGGCAGCACCAATCTACTTCAAGAGGATGACGGACATTGAAGAAGCTCCTTATGGAGTTTGTTAGCCATTTGGGCAAGAAACTGCTCTTACCTGGACTGCTTGATATTATGCTGTATGAACTGGACATGCTGGACCCACAGAAAAATGACTGCTGAACTTGCCTAAAAGTGAGACAGTCCTTCAGGATTCCTGCTTCATAAAAGAGTCTGCCAGAAATTCTGCAGAACTCAGAAGAAAGTGACTGACAAACTACCAATACAGCCAGAACTGTCTTTGAAAGTTCTTGCTTCATGGAAAAATTTGCCAGATGCTGTGGGCCTGTAGGCTTAAGATGATTGCCTCAATGTTACAGAATAACTTTGGGTGACTGTCAAGGCAGCAAGATGTCTCTGTTAATTCTAGAGTTTTGGAAGCTGCTTACAATGCACTTCTTTTAACTTAGGTAATATTAATTCCTTCTGGGGTCTTTGATGGATTTGAAGAGTAGATAGTTATGATTTTTATAATTTTCCTTAGTTATGATAAGAGATAAAGTATATATAAATATTGTAATTATAATTCTTGCTTGGTAACTGTTTTGTTATATGTAATTTTACTATGTTAAAGTTAAAACCTACCTTTTTAATTAGACAGAAATGGGAAGGTGATGTGGAATTCCCCTCTGTGTGCTGATAATACATTTTATTGTCATTGGTTAATAAAGAAGCTACTTTCAGCCAATGGCTTAGAAGAGGAAAGCCAGGTGGAAAATCTAAAGAGAGATGTACAGAGAGAGTACGTAGAGTCAAGGAGATGCCATGTAGCTGCTGAAGGAGAAAGACGGCTGTTGGAGCCTTGCCGTAGGCCACAACCTTGTGGTGATGCACAGATTAATAAAGATGGGTTGATATAAGATGTAAGGGATAGCTAGAAATATACATAGGCTAATAGGCCAAGCATTGTTTCAATTAATTTAGTTTCTGTGTGATTGTTTGGGTCTCAGCACCGGGAAACAATCAAGCAATCTTCGTCTACGGATATAGACCAAGCACACAGGGGCCTTGGGACAAATAACTCCACTCTCTTTTCAGGGGCAAGTTTATAGTAATCAAAAACTTGACTTCTTTGAGACCCCAGCCCCAGTCCAGGTCTTTCCAGGCCTACCCCTCGGCAAAGACTCAGAACTAGGCACCTTTTGTTTTTTTCATCAGGGCTTCTGAGAAAGCCTTGGGTATACTGGCTCTCAACCGGAGAGGAAATGGAAGCAATAGTTATAGCTTTTGCAACTGAGACAGAAAAAATAAACAAAATGGGACCTTGAGCTACTTGGCCAGGTACTAAGTTGACTGCTCTCTCTAAATAAAAATTCATCCTGTTGAAATATGAAAAGAAAGTCCTTTGTCCTATAATGGCTATAACACCTTGGGCTCCACTTAAGCAAATGAGACTTCAATGTAAACAACAAAAAATGTTTTATATTATAGTATCAGAAACCAAATAATCTGGAGCTAGAAACCAGTAATGAAAACCACCAATCATGTCTGGGAACTTTTCCTGTAGCCGATCAAATATTTCTTTGTGTTTTGTTTTAGTCAGGCTTCTTTAAGGGGGCAGAACTAATAGATTGAATATGCATGTGTATACATATGTATGTATGCATGTATATGTGTATGTGTTTGTGTGTGTGTGTGTGTGTGTGTGTACATATATGGGATTCATTAGAGTGTTTTTTAGGCTGTGTTCTAGCTAGTCCAACAATAGCTGTCTCCCAACAGAAGTCTGAGAATTGTTCAGTTCATGAGGCTAGATGTCTCAGTTGGTTTCAGTATAGAAGCCTGAAAAAGTGGGCTCTAATACCAGTGACATGAGAGCAAGGGCAGGCAGGTAGGCAAAGAGCAAATGCTTCTTCCTTCTTTGTCATTTATATGAGCTGCCACAAGATGTGGCCCAGATTTAGGGCGGGTCTTTCAACCCTGACTATCATTTGAGGAAATAGTTTCTTACTGGGGTCACTTAGGCACTGAGGATCCCTTGAGCTTTTAACTAAATTCAGATGGAGTCAAACTGACAGCCAAGAATGGCCATCACATGTTCTTTCTGCAAATATGTTCTATTTCCCTTCTTCGCCCTCCAGTGGGTCTCTGAATGATTGTGGCCTAATGTCTCAAATCATGGAATGCTTAAATTGAATCATTGTAAGTTCAGGGCTGGAATGGAGCTCAGTGGTAGAACACATGCTTTGCATGGGAAGGACTCAGGATTTGATCCTCAGCACTCAAACCAAAATAACAGCAAAAGTCCCCCTTCCTCTTATTCCAATCTCATTGTGTCTGTTTGTCTTCTAACGTATTTACATGAATTATTATTGAATATGTACTGCTTTTTGTAATTCCAAGGTCAGAAAAATTGGGCAGGAAGAGGGTAAGGAATTCTTTTACATTTACAGTGTAGGAAGGGCAGTACTCCACCTGGGTTCATGATGAATATGAAATCCCTGTAAGACAGGACCTTGACCTGGTCTGTGAACAATTCCTCTGGGGGAGAATGGGACCTTTACAGGTGGGGGGGCCTAACGAACACTACATCTGAGGTCTGATTGGACGAGTTAGTGGTCAGAATTTCATGACAGGTACAGTCAGCATCAGGAGGTGGGTGACACATAGCCATGCCTGCTATTCCAAGCCCTTGTGCTTTACAGAGTTAGGAGCCATGGAAATGGGAATAATTTAGTTAATTCCACACATTAAAATTGATGCTTTGACAACAACTTTGTGAAGAATTGTTTGGAAAAGAGTGGGACTGTGTTGAATCACTCATTTCCAGACATAATGAACAGACTCCGAGGTGAGGGGTAGAGAGGAAGTGATCGTATCCTAGAAAAGAGATGAAGGTCTAAGTCAGTTCTGGTCCTCCTGTGACCTGTCAGTAGATGAAGACGACCCAGGAGAGCCCATGGAGCATAGATGTAGAACTCTAGGAGATATGAGAAACTCACTAGTTGTGTCCAAGATCCTTGGGCCACACTATAGATATTAATTGCAGCAATATCAGCATCTGAAGGTTGTCAAGTCCCTGCAAGGATGTTTTGGAAATCAATCTGGGCGTCAGAACCTCAGGGTTCTCTGATGTCTTTGGAGAAGGGCTTATAGAAATCTGTTGTAAAGTCTTACAAGTCCTCACAGCTACATATTTTATAAACAGAAGGGAGAGTTCCAACCCACGGAGGTCTCTAGCACCACTTCTATTATTAGAGAGAGAGAGAGAGAGAGAGAGAGAGAGAGAGAGAGAGAGAGAGTACACATGCAGGGTACTCAAAGATCAGTCATGCGTTCTTGAAAGGGAGGTAATCAGGAACCAGATGCTGGTGTTCTTGGACTCCATCATCTGACTCATGATATTCAAGACCAGTTAAGTCACAGCAGCCCTCAGAGAAGACAAGGCTTCAGTCCAGAAGGCCCTCAGCAGAATCCCAGGAGAGCTGGAAAGATGACCAGCTGGAAAGGTAGCGGCAGAGAAATGACTTCACTACAGACATAGAATAGCACACTACAATCGTACAGCCTCAGGGAACTCAAACAGGCCAAGAGGATGTGAGAAAGTGAGGTTGGAATGCTTGCTCACTCGCAGGCAACGCTGATCTAACAGTAAGTCAAAACAGGTGACATTTTTTTTCTTTAAACTAAGTGACTGACTTCATCTCCATTCCCACAAGAGAACTCACTTTTCTTCCCCAGCACCCACCCAATAGCTTTTCCCTTCCGTGACGTAGAGTGGAAACAGAGCTAAGGCACAGCTTTCTAAGAGCTCGAAGAACTGGAAGAGTTAAGTGCCCTGGCCCCATCTTCACCCCAATGAGCTGAGTACTCTTTGCTTCCTTTCTTCATTATGAAGACAAGCCATGAAATGTTGGGTTTGAAAGCATAGATTTCTCTCCAAGATCCCTTCCAGTTCAACAATCCAGTGTTTGTGTCCCTCTCCTTGCTCCATTTATCTTACTCCTTTCTCTGTTTTTTCTTGCTCATACAATCCAGCCTGTGAGTAATGTTCATACGCCTATGAATACAGTCGGTTCTTTGTGATATGTGAGAATAAGAGACGGGTCATGTGGATAACCCCAAATTGCAAACACTGCTCCTGTACACAGCTGAGGAACATTCCAGTCTGTCTAGCAATCTAATAATTGGTTTGGGCTGTACTTCTGTAGGACCCATTAGCTAGTTGGTAGCATGGGTGTAAAGAGGCTAACTGGTGTGCCTTGGGGAGTGATAGGTACTGAGGCTGGGGTTCCCACATTAGCCAAATGTCTTCTACCAAGTAATGGGGTGTTTTGCCATTAGCTCTGCCTAGTTCATATGATTAATGCTTCAGTTGATGAGATGTAGCATGTACTCGGGGACAGAGTGGAGGCTGAGGTAAGATAAGGTAACTACTTCCTGGTGATTTTACCAGCACAGCACCTCTCAAGCCCAAGTAGGAACACATGTGTTTATTCTAGAATGATTCCGCCAGAAGAGGCTCCTTAGGATCTGATGTCACTTTGATGTATCCTGCGGGTGTCATTGCACTAAGCTCCCTCAGGCCCTTAGGACATGGGATACAACACCGTAGGGAGATTAGCTCCCATGTGCCTTGTATGCTCTTGATCCAGAAGGACATGGGATACAACGTCGTAAGGAGATTAGCTCTCATGTGCCTTGTATGCTCTTGATCCAGAAGCCCGCAGACCGTCTACCATGAAAATGGACAACTCAATGAATTAAATGAAAATGAAATGTTCATCAAAACATAGAGCTGTCACTTTGCTTTTCCTATATAAAGTTCCAAACATAATAAAGCATGACATTCTTTAATGCCAAGGATGCTTTTTCTAAGGTATAAATTATTGCCATTTACCAAGGAAGCTAATTTTATAATAGATTTAAGAGCTTTCAAAATCACTTCACAATATGTGAAAAATCACAGAGCATGTGCATGGCAATCATCCTAGGATCATTCCCTGCTGTGCCACCTAACCCACCCTCTAGTGCTCTAGTGTGTAATCATGCTCGATTGCGACACAACTGTTACTGTAGGAATGGGACCACACGATGCTAAGTGTAAAACTGAGTGGATTGAAAACACCATACAAACCTCTTTATTATTAACAAAGGTACAAAATTCTTATTCAAGACTATAAGCTACAAAGTTCTATCTGCTATTTCAGTTTATCATAACTCTTTTGTGAGCAAAATTGCATGTTCACTTAACCCTTGGAAAATATGGGAAAGTCCCCAGATAATTTGATTATAAATAGATGCGTAACTGTATCATGATAGTGAAAATATGTAAGCTAAAGATGATGGGTAGTTGGTAGGTAGTACCCTCATTATCTTTAGCTGTCAACAGGACACGCCTTGATTCTCAACTGCGGGATTGTCAAGATCAGGTTGGCCCATGAGCATATCTGTAGGAGACTGTCTTGATTGATGATTGATGTGGGAGGACACAGCTCCCTGGGCAGGTGGTTCACTACTGGATAAAGAAAGCTAAGCGTGAGCCTGTGTGTGTGAGTCATCAAGCAGTATTTGTCTAGGATTTCTGCCTCCTTCCTTGGCTGTGACTGAGTTTCATAGTTAGAATGTAGTAGAAAGTAATGCTGTGTTGATCAGTAAGATGCTCTGCCTATAAGTTCTTGCTTGTCCTGACCCCCCACAATGGTGGACTATAACCTGTAAGCTTAAATAAACCCTTTCCTCTCCTATGCTGCTTTTGGCCAGGGTGTTTTATTACAGCAGTAGACAGGAAACTAGAATAGATAGGAGGGAGGTAGATAGATGAAAGAAAGGTAATTGATAGGTGATGATACACAGACAGATAATTGATAAATGTTATCAATATAATTTTGTGTCTTACATTTTCTTTGTTCTTAAGAATATTCATGTCACTTATTTTTCTGATTTTTTTAGATATTTTCTAAAAAATTTTTCCAATTTTTTCAAAATTGGACATTTTCTTAAAAATTTTCTATTTTTTTCTTATTTTATGATTATATTTCCATATTTAATTTCATTCCAATATGATGATTATCCATTTCTATATTTGATTACTGAAATATTATTTCAGTCCTTACTTCACATACTATGGTCATGATAGCCTTTTATAAAATGTATAAAACTCTTGCATAAATGCTCAGGGAGCATTCCAGACCCATGGCAACAGTTTCCAGCTCTGCTTACGGTAAGACAGCACCTCTTGGACATGGCAGCTTCATGCCTCATGATGTGTGGAACTTTGTGAAAGGACAGAAAAGTGATAGCTCAAGGTTTTATTTTTATTTAATTTGGGCAGTTGAACATTTTCATATACTTCCAGAATGTTCTGTCTAGGACCTTCGCTAATTTTTCTATTGAGAGCCTCCCTATTTATATAAGTTATTATAAACTTTATATAAAAATATATTTGCATATACATTAATCCTTTCTCCACTTGTCCTTTAATTTTGTTGATTTTATTATTCAAATATTTTAATTTTTCTGTTTCAACTCTTTGCTTTTGCATCATTATTGCTTTTATGACTGTAACTCAGGCTCTCACTTTGAAGGTTGAAGAATATTTAAATTTTCTAGTTTTGTTTTTTTAACATTTAACTTCATAATTCATCTTTTTCCTATTTTCATATATTATGATGGAAGGACTTAGGGCGAGACTTTTTCTCAGATACTAAATAGCTAATCCATCCATGTGGGATGCTTGACTTATTAAATTCTGATACACATCGTAGGTGCTTTAGTGAGTTGTCTAGACTTCCCTTGAATAATGAAAAGTCTATCCCTCTACCTTAGAGAAGTCAGCAATAAATGGCTGTTCTTCTCAGGATTACCTCAGAGGAAACAAAATTTACCTGAGGAGGGTCCTATCTCCTCCGAAGGCAGCCTCATCCAGTCACTGGTCCGTGTGAAGCCAGAAGTTCAGCTGTGGAGGGGGCATCTAAGCCCATACTTGTTTATATGTCCAAAACCTTTGTCAGGCCTGAACCAGCTCATCTCCCCTCTGCCTGAACTCACTTCTATCCTCTCCTCTGCTCACCAACAGAGCAGCCCCTAATACATGTCTTACCATCCAACCTCCATCCAGAGCTGGGAACGTAGCCTCTGACCTACATACATGGACCATCTGCAGATCTAAAATTAGTCAAGCTTCAAACAGCGAACTCTTTATTTCCATGAGTTGGTACCAATATTCATTTCAGAGAAAATATGAACTGAATCTGTAGGAAGTTGTCTGTGGCTGTTATGTCCTCTCCGTTCCACTGTAGAAATATCAGCACATGTGCTAGGGCACTGGAGGGGAGCAGACCCCTGGGGCCTGGAGTCTGAAACTGTGAAGTCGTTGTTTAGAATATGGTCAAGATTACTCTCTAAAGATCTAATTCTTGAGTACAAAAAAAAAAAAAACCCAAAATACCTATGCCCCCAAATTTAAGACAAAAGACAAAGAAGCTATGTAAGGTGTATTTCAAAATCATCTCCTCACATTTACTCTTTCCATATCCCCATTAGACAATTTGAAGTCTCAAAATTCGGGTCTCCTCCAGCGCTGCTATTCTTTTGCAAAATACTGTTGCTTATTTTTGTCCATTTATTCTGAGATGAGCGCCTCAGGATCATGTTGCCAAATTATCTCCCATTGAGATTTCCATTGAAATAGTAATTAGCATAAAATGAATGTGGGGAAAAACTAATATACCTGAATGCGTCACTGTCCTCATCTGAGGACATTAAAAGTATAATCTCTGGTTTGTGTTTGCTCTAATATTAACAGTTTGACATTTCTTCAGATCACCTCCACATATATTTTATTAGTCATGGCAATGACCTTTTGCCTTTTATTTTGGAAGAAACTGAAAGGCTCTTTCCCCCATTAATTCTCCTAATTGACTAGTACTTACTCACAGAAGTAATCCCGCACAGCCTTTATGTTCACTGCCTCCTTCTCCGAAACTACATTAGTTCTCAATCTAGCTTCTCAGTTGGATTTTCCTCTGTATTTAATTGTCATCTGCAAATAATGATAATTTTGTTCTCTCTTCAAATATCCATACAGTCTCTTTCCATTTCTTAGCACATTGTGCTGGACAGTACGTGCATAAGCAAGCGAAGCCATGATGGCAGCAGCAGGAATCTTGGGCGCATTCCTGATTTTAATTGGGATTGTCTCTGGTGCGCCACCATTATGCATTCGGCCAGCTGATGTTTTATGGCACTTCAGCTGATCTGTGGAAAGACTGTGCTCAGTTTCCTGGGGCTTTCTTTCTCCTCTGTAAGTAATGTATTTTGTGGAGCCCTACTTCTCTGACGTCTGATAAATCACCATATGCTTGTCTCTTGTGAAGCACTGCTGTGTTGTAGTAGATCAGTAGGGAGCCATTCTAGAATCTTAAGACAGACTATTTCCTGGCAGCAAGCATCACTGAGTCTTTTGTATATATGTGTGTAGGTATATACATGTCATGTGTGTGCATATTTGTGTGTATGTGTATGCTCATAAATGTGGAAGTCAGAGGTTGATGTCATGCACTGCCTACTCTCCTCATCATCTTATTTTGGGAACAAGATCTTTCACTGGGCTTGGAGCTACTGACTGGCTAGGATAGCTGGCCAACCAGCTCTAAGAATCTTCCCACCTCCGTTCCTCAGGTGCTACCACTTCTGGCTGCCTAATGTGGGTGATGGGTATCTAAACTCACACAGTCATGCCTGAGTACCTTAGTAACTCAGTAATTCTTTATGGATGCAAAGACTTTTCACATACATGCCCATCACTGAGATCAACCTGTATAGCAAATGTTCTCCAAAGTGAGCAAATGGAACAGTTCACAAATGATGCTGACATAACCAAGAAGCCATGACAGAAAGAAGAGGAAAATGAATTTACTTACCAAGTCATTTCAATTTTCTTATAGAAAAAAAATCACCCCATAGACAAAAGACAAATAGAAACATGTTAAAAATAGCTAACCGACAGAGGACCAATTCTATATTTTACAAAAGAGATGTAACCAGTAATGAAATGATCAATGACTGTAAGCATAAAAATACAATGGACAATATAACTTGAAATAATGCCAAACCCTTTTAAAATTAAAGAAATATGATTTAAGACTATAATAAATGTTCCTTTAGGTCTTGGAAAATAGCAAAATTCCAAACATTAACATGAGTATAGCTTTAGGCAAGAAAGTGTGTAAAGAGACACTCACATTTCTTTTTGTTTTAGAGAAGAAAAATTGAAATATTCATCAAATTAATGTCCACATCTATTCGATCCAGAAATTCTGCTGCAAAGGCTTTGTCTTAGAAGTTAATTCAAAAAAAATAAATATAGAAAGGCAAAAATATACCAAAACAACTAGCTCCTATGGAAGCTGAATTAATGGAGACATCCCATAGTCTGGGGTGATATGCCATAATTAAAAATAGATGGGAATCTGTGTGGACTGACATGAAAATTCAAATATAAACCATTTTTGTAGGTTTGGGTTTTTTTGTATGCGTGACAATATCCCTCAGTGGTCTGGAACTCCCCAAGTAGTCTAGACTGGCTAACCAGGTAGACCCAGGACCAGCAACCCACCTGTCCTGCTTCTCCAGAGCTGGCATTTTTATACCACACAGGTAACAGACCACTTTTCCATGGCTTCTGGAGTTGAAGTTCAGGCCCTTGCAAGTCAAGCACTTCACTGAGTGAGCTATCCCCGACCCAGCCCTATCTCTATACATCTAAGTCATTTTCTTTTTTCTTTTTTCTTTTTTTTTTTTTTTTTACAGAATGAGAAAAGTTTTAATCAGCTACACATCCAATACAAGGATACTACATACAATATACACAAAACTCAAAAACTGGACATCAAGAAAACAAATAATGCAATTCAAAAGTGGAGTACATGTCTAAACAGAGAATTCTCAAAAGAGGAAATTCAAATTACTAATAAACACTGAAAACTGTTCAACATACTTAGTCATCGGGGAAATACAAATCAGAAGTATTTTGCGAGTACATCTTACAACAGTCAGAATGACTAAGATTTACAAAACTAATGACAGTTCATGCTGCCAAGGATAGAGGGTAAGGGAACACTGATCCACTGCTGTGGGAGAGAAAACTTTTATAGCCAATATGGAAATTAGTGTAGCAAAAAGAAAGAAACCGGGTGGACCTGGATGGGAGGAGAGGTAGAGAGCAACCAATAGGAGTAGAAGGAGGGGAAATTAATCCACATATATTATATGAGGACAAAAGTTCCTTTTCAATAAAAAAAAATAATAGCTAGCTAGCCAGTGGTAACACATGTATTTAATCCCACCACTCAGCACTCAGGAAGCAGAGGCAGAAGGATATCTGAGTTCTGAGTTAAGTAGACAGCCTTGTCTACAGAGCTGTCCAGGACTGTCAGGATTACACAGAAAAGCACTGTCTTGTGTTTTTTGAAAAAACAAACTAACAACAACAAC
>PVIU01025682.1:0-23288 GCA_004026605.1 Ondatra zibethicus
TACAGCACTGACTCCCCCAGGCCTTCCCTCCCGTCACTGAACCACTGGCTGCCTACTGGCCTTAGACCCTGTGAGAAAGATTTGGACATTTTCCATGAACAACAAATTCCACAGGAACTCTGGTCGCCATAGCAACAAGGATAAGCTGGCAGCTGTCTTTTAATCCCTGGCCTGGTGAGCACAGCAATGAGCAAGGAAAGCAGCCCTTGGGAGCAGGTGTCACCCACTTTCCCTCAGTTGTGTGGGGAGGGGCAGAGCCATCCTCTTCTGTACTGCTGAGGGCTGAAAGAGAAAGTTTTGAAAAAAACAAAAGCAGCATGGTCAACCCATCCTTGCTACTTTAAGCAGCCTCAACTATTTACAGACACACAGGAGGCGTGGTTTTGTGCAGAAGGAGGAAGTGGAAAGGAAGTAATTTACACTTAATAGGTCAGAAAGGTGCCATTACTTATAACAGCTGTTCACTTTTGTTCCTCATGTGCCACACACTATATTGTATGATGATCACTTTTATTAAATCCGTAAAAAACATTCTGTAAGGTAGATACATTAACACAATTTTACATTTTCAAAATGGTGATCAGAGACAGCAGATACTGATTCCAAAGAAACATAACTTCCAAAGGGTAGAGGAAAATCTCATCTTCTGAATTGCCTGACACTAAATCTCATTCTTTAACTTGTTTTCTATATTGTACTAGCTTGTAATTCCTCTTAGAAATACCTGCATGGGTTTTGGTCTACTTGGGATTAATGTGATGTCACTGCCAAAGAAAACATTGTATAAAAGAGCAAGATTATGTACTATGTCACATATGTGAAATGATGGATAGTGCATAATGCCACGTACAACCTGCCATCTAGTTCATACAATATTGCTACGATCAACCCTGATCCAAAAGAACAGGGTACTTCAGTCCTTAATCCAGGCTCATTCTAGTTCACAAATTACGCCAATCCATATGCTATCCAGCAGTTATAGAAAGAATGCATATGGCTACTGTGGTGTTTGGGTAATAATCCAGTTTCCTGGCTCAGGTTAGCCCAAGCCTGCTCCCATGGGTAAACAGGATAAATAGACAAATGTCTGTGAATGATGCAAATCACAGCTTGAGGAACCCTGCAGCGTGAATGGTGCCACCATCCACATCCCCTTGACCTTATATAGCTACTATCATCCTTGGCTTTATAAGGCTGATAAGTCATAATTTTGTACTTTACTGTATACAATTTCTGACTTGTGCTCATTTGATTTAATGATTTATTTATACTGTGATGGTACAAGTGATTGTAAACATTTCAGTGTTTTTATTTGTTTGTTTGAGACAGTCTCACTTTGAAGCCCAGGTTAGCCTGGAACCCAATATATAGCCTAGGCTGCCCCTGAACTCATGGCTCTACTCCTGACTCAGCCTCATAAATGCTAGAATTGTAGCTATGTATCCCTAACCATTATGCCCAGCTCTTGTACTTGGAATTTTGATGTTCAATCTTTTTCCAGGCTAGTGATATACAGCAGAATAATTTCTCATGACAATGAGTGTAGTTGCTGGTCCCAGTCCGTCACCACATTGAAAAAGGAAACACGAAACCCTCTACTGCATACAGTGATGATAGCATAGTTAACATAGATATTCAAGAAACCGCATGAGATACTCAGTGCTTTGTTATAAAGTAGGCTTTACATTAGCTAATACTACCAGTTTTTAAAGTAAACTATAAGTAGAGTAAGCTAAGGTATGATGGGCTGCCCAGTAGATCGGGTCTATTATGTTCATCTTCAACTTAAGACGTTTTCAACGTTTCAGGATTTTATAAGAACGCTGTGCCAGCATAAATGAAGGAGAATCTCTCTGTGGCCAAGCACAGGACATCTGAGCATCCACAGTTTTCATTCAATTTCTATGTTTGGGGAATCTCCCAGTTTTAAAACCTAAGAATATGAAAAGGAATATGCTTCCTACCAGGACACTAAATCATAAACTTGGGACCTTTGCTAAACAAATCAAAAGTTGTCAAACTCTGAAATAATACAGAGGAGCATGGGTATTTTAGAAACCAGTGCGTTGGCAGGAACAATAGCCCAGTGTCCAACAGATGAAGAACACCATGTCACCCATCTGCTTCCCGGAATATGTTGGGTATATACTTGGGTAGTTGGGCAAATAACAATTGGTTACCTATCACAAGCATTCCCTGTCACTTTTAGCCTTGACTGACCATAAATAGAGTTCCCCACTTTTCTGTGCATTGGACAGCAGGGGAGTTACAAACTGCCAAGAATCTACACTTCAGTCCTCTGTTGGATAAAATTTTGACTACTGGGTTTTACTTGGATCTTGTCCCAGCTGGGTTTACCAGCATTGCATTGATTCCTAACCCCTTTCCCATAAACCATTCCCCCATAAACCAGCTGCATTTAATCAGTGTCGTCCTGATTAGATGTTATGAAGAGGTGATTTGTCTCTGATGTGGTCAAACTCCCTTCAACCCCCATAATGGACTGAATCTTCTACTCTGAAACCCAGGAGATTCTCGTGAAGTGAGAGGTGTATTCCCCATCTGATCTGGAATTGACTGGAGCCACGGAGGCATTTCTATTCACCATTCTCTTCTTTTATTCGGTTCCTTTCCCATATTATTTGTAACTGCCCATCTATAATCATACTTCCATTTTAAATTTCCCCTTCCTCTACAAGTCTTCTCTGATCGGAACTTTGGAGATCTATGATCTTCTGGCTGCTCATTTTCTGAATTATTTCCTTTGTTGTTGTTGTCATTGTTGTTGATGACTTAATTAAATCATTTCCCCCTTCCCTTTCCTCCATCTAAATCCTTCCATGCATTCCCTCCTTTTGTACTTTCATGGTCACAGATTTTTCCATTAAATGATGTTCCATAGATACTGGATTTGCAACACTGGTTCTCTCTACTCAGGACTACAACAAAGAACAAGACTTCTCTATAATTCATGGTACTTATGGTTGTGTGACTCTGAAATTCATGTTCCTGCCTTCTCAAGAACAAAGTATAACTATACCGAGCAGAGCCAGGCCAGGAGATGAGGCCGAGGTCTATGTCTCTAGCTGTTTCTATTTGTACTTTTTTTTCTTTTCTTGGCACAAACTCTATTCTTCAAAGAAGCTTTCTTCACATAGAAGGAAAGATGGCTGTCCTGACTTCAGTCCAGCAACCTGTAAGTAAAAGGAAATTTTTTCTGTCAGCTCTCTCAGAAAGCTCTCAAGGAGAATTATGATGAAGTCATCCCTGAATCATTCCCTGTGTTTAAAGTGCTCTGACAACACATAGGTAAGATTCACAGATGATAGCTTAGATTAGTTGGCAGGGGCCTGAGACTGCGGTCAACATATTTGTACATACCAAATAGAAGGTAGTAAGACCATCTCTGTGATAAAACATAAGTTTGGAGTAACTCTACCAAAACAAGTGAAAGACCTGTATGACAAGAATTTTAAGTCTTTGAAGAGAGAAATTGGGGAAGAGATCAGAAAATGGAAAGATCTCCCATGCTTTTGGATAAGTAGGATCAACATAATAAAAATGATAATTCTACCAAAAGCAATCTACAGATTCGATACAATCACAACACAGACCTTGAAAGAATAATACTCAACTTCATATGGAAAAATACAAAATCCAGAATAGCTAAAACAATTTTTTTTTACAGTAAAGGAACTTCTGGAAGCATCGCCATCCCTGACATCAAGCTCTAGTATAGAG
Organism: Ondatra zibethicus; assembly: GCA_004026605.1. Classification (NCBI taxonomy): domain Eukaryota; kingdom Metazoa; phylum Chordata; class Mammalia; order Rodentia; family Cricetidae; genus Ondatra; species Ondatra zibethicus. The sequence continues at coordinate 3,742 of PVIU01025682.1, forward strand.
CTACAGTAATAAAAAAAAAACAGCTTGGTATTGACAAACAGGTTGACGAATGGAATCGAATTGAAGACCCCTGACATTAATCCACACAACTATGAATACCTGATTTTTGACAAAGAAGCCAAAATTGTACAATGGAAAAAAGAAAACATCTTCAACAAATAGTGCTGACATTGGATGTCAACATGTAGAAGATTGCAAATAGATCTATGTCTATGGCCATGCACAAAACTCAAGTCCAAGTGTGTCAAAGACCTCAACATAAATTCAGTTATATTGAATGTGATAGAAGAGAAAGAGGGAAGCAGCCTTAAATGCGTGGTTACAGGTGACCACTTCCTAAATATAAAACCAACAGTACAGACACTGAGAGCAACAATCAATAAATGGGACCTCCTGAAACTGAAAAGCTTCTGTAGGGAAAAGGACAAAATGACAGCCCACAGAATTGGAAAAGATCTTCACCAACCCCACATCTGACATAGGGTTGTTCTCTAAAATATATTAAGAACTCAAGAAACTAGATATCAAAATACCAACTAATCCAATTAAGAAATGGGGTATTTCTTGGGAGACTTGGGAGACAGAGGCAAGCAAATCTCTGTGAGTTTGAGGCTAACCTGGTCTACAAAGTGAGTTCCAGGACAGCCCAGACTACAGTGAAAAACCTTGGCTCAAAAAACCAATAAATAATTAAGTAAATAAATAAATAGAGTACAGATAATTCTCAACAGAAGAATCTCAAATGGCCAAAAGATATCAAAGAAGTTGCTCAATATCCTTACTCATCAGGGGAATGAAAATCAAAACAACTCTGAGATATTATCTTATACCTGTCAGATTGGCTAAGATCAAAAACACTAAGGACAGCTTTATTGGAGAGGATGTGGAGTAAGGGGAACATTCCTCCACTGCTGTTGGGAATGCAAACTTGTACAGCCACTTTGGAAATCAGTATGATGGTTTCTCAGAAAATTGGGAATCGATCTATTTCAAGACCCAGCATTGCCCCTCCTGAACATATACCCAAAAGGTGTTCAAACATACCACAAAGACACCTGCACAACTATGTTCATAGCAGCATTATTTGTAATAGCCAGAACATGGAAACAACCTAGATGCTCCTCAACAGAAGAATGGAAAATGAAAATGTGGTACATTTACATAATGGAGTATTCTTCAGCTGTAAGAAAAAAATGACATCATGAAAATTGCAGGCAAATGGATGGAACTAGAAAAATCATCCTGAGTGAGGTAACCCAGACTCAGACAAGCATAAGTGGATACTAGATATAAACCAAAGGATAACCAGACTACAATTCACAGCTCCAGAGAAGCTAGGTAACAAGGAGGACCCTAAGAGGGACACATGGATCACCCTGGAAAAAGGAAATAGATAAGAGCTCCTGGGTACACTGGGTGGCAGGGAGGTGTAGAGGGGAGATGGTGGAGGATGAGAACATGAGGAGATGGGGTGGTCAAGTTGTGGGAGTGACAGAGTGGAAGAATCCTGAAAGAGATATTTTGATAGAGGGATTCCTTATGGGGTTAGGGAGAAATCTGGTGCTAGGGAAATTCCCAGGAATCTATAAGAATGACTGCAGCTAAGAATCTTAGCAATAGTGGAGAGGGTGCCTGAGCCAGCTTCCCCTATAATCAGATTGCTCACAATCCAGTCATCATAAAATTTTCATCCAGTAACTGATGGAAGTAGACGAGATCCACAGCCAAGCACCAGGCTGAGTTCTGGGAGTCCAGTCGAAGAGAGGGGTGTGAGATTTTATTAGCAAGGAGAGTCAAGATCATGATGGGAAAATGCGGAGACGGCCGAACTAAGCTCATGGGAGCTCATGAACTCTAGACTCTAGACAGTTGGGGAGCCTGCGTGGGACCTACCTAGGTTCTCTACGTGGGGGCAACAGTTGTATAACTTGGTCTGTTTGAGGGGCCCCTGGCAGTGGGACTAGGATCTATCCATGATGAAGGAGCTGGCTTTCTGGAACCCATTCCCTATGGTGGGACTCCTTGCTCTGCCTTGATTCAGGGGGTAGAGGCTTGGTCCTGCCTCAACTTAATGTGCCAGACTTTGTTGACTCTGACATTAATCCACACAACTATGAATACCTGACTCTGAGAAGTGGATGGAGAGTGGGTAGGGGAAGGTGGGGGGGTGCAGGAGGAGGAATGGGAAGGAGAACTGTGGTTGGTATGCAAACTGTACAAAAAAATTTAAATAAAACAGAAAACAGTTAAACAACATTAAAGTGCTATTGAAAAGCTCCACAATGTCCTGGGTTGCCTTTTCCCATTCCCTGAAGCCTCAACAGACCTGGGATGAGTAAAGACTTTGGGGGCCTAAGAAAGTTGTCATTCAAGTCCTTCTGGTGGTTTTCAACTGGAATTAGCAAGGGATGCTACTTCGTGTTCAAAAGTTATGATCAATAAGGGAGTTGCATAAGATTAGGATTTCATAGTTGGAAAAATTACTAGTGAGAACAGGACCACAGAAAAGGGATGCAAGTAGCTGAAGTGAAAGAAATAAGGATTGCCAAAGATTGTCGACTACAGATCAGGAGCCATCTGTGTGGCCAATGATGACTTAGAGGGCCGTAACAACACTTAAATCAAAAGAAGATTTGAAAACTTGAGTTGGTCTAGTGACTAAAACAGTAAATTAAAATCTGACTAACACAAAAGAAAAGTAAGGAGACATAATCCCAGATGGCATATGCCTCCAAGAAGAGGGAATTTCTGTATGCTGGAGGAATAATGGGAACTGAATATGAACAATGCACAGATTATACTGCACTCTCTTTTACCTTGCTGAGGCTGATGATGTAGCAAGGTGACCTAAACAACAGAATGTATTATGGTGTTCCTAGGTATGGTGGTGCACACCTTTAATCCCAGCACTCAGAAGGCAGAGGCAGGTGGATCTCTGAGTTCAAAGCCAGCCTGGTCTATAGAACGAGTTCTGTATAGAAACCCTGTTTCAAAACCCAAAAATAAATAAATAAATTTAACTAAATTTTATAAGAATATTTTATGGTGTCACCTTTCCGAAGTTGAAAATCTAAGGCAAGTTGTTGACAGTCAATTCCTTGTGAGAACAGTAAGGAAGTAACTGCTTTAAGTCCTTTGTGTTTGCAAGTGCTATCTTCTCTGTGTGTGTGCCTATCTATATGTCTGCATGTCCTCCTGGTTCAGTTTTCTATATGGACCTATGATTCTATAAAGGACTAAGAATCAATAAAAGCCCAGGACTACTTATTGGGTTTCTAAGCACCAAAAAAAAATCATGGAAAAAATGAGAAGCAACTGTAAGTAAAAAAATAAAATATAGTTTGAAGCACATAAAGTGTTCTGAAGTCACAGCTACGGAAAAACTATGAATCTGGCCGATGATCTGTAAAACTCATAAACTGCATGGGAAGGAGATGTCAAAATTGGTTCAAGTGAGCCACGATATCTGGAGGTGCTACAAAGTCCTGGGTGTATGGGCAGGGATCAGGATCAGACACAGAGCAAACTTATTGGAATAAAGGAAGCCTATCACCTGCAATAACAGCCAGTGTGGGTATCCATGCTCACTACAGGGGCTACAAAACTTCACTAAGAACAAAATACTGAACAAAATTTAACAGCGACTTTTAAGAGAGGTATTTCATTTTTATTGATTGATATTTCTAATTGATTGTGGTAAAAGGAATTAACATGAGATCTGCCACCTTAATTGTTTTAAATGCATGTATAGAAAGCATAGGCGTGATGTCTTCAGTGATGGGTGGAAGTGGACAAGGATCTAGGCTTTAGAGAAGTGGAAAGGCATTGCATACTTTGTGTAGAATAGTAAGCAATAACTCCTCAGGTTTCTGGAGCACTATAAGTCTTTCCATTAAAAGGCCTAACTTTCTAAGTTCTGCCTTTGAGCTTCACATGACCCCAGAGTTCTAAACGTGAGCTCCCTTGATCTCACCAGATGTGTCCACACCCTGCTCAGTGGTAACAGCTCACCTCATGGATAGGTCACGTAAGAGTTAGAGCAACCCTCTTCCACCTCGTTCTCAGCTCAATGTGTTCCCCTCCCAGTCAGCGTGTGAAGTTGTCCAACTTCATCAGTCCCATTTTCCCACACTAAGGAGCTGTCGTACCACAGCCCCAGTTTGGACAGTCTGTCCTCATGAACAATCAATCACCTGAGGCTTCCTCTCAAGGGCTATGTGTTTAGTCAAATGCTGCCTGATTTCATCTGCATAGTGCTGTGTGTCTGGGGTAGCCAGCTTGTTCAGGAGAGGGGAGTAACTTCTTACCAAAGAGGTAAATAGGAGATTAAAGAGTCTTTGTAAGCTACTGTTCCCATGTGCACTCAGGGGGTGACCTGAGCCAGAGTTACCCAGATAACTTATTGCAATGAATATCATAGGGCTTCACATCACTTCAGACCTGCAGAGGAACTTTGTGAGCATGGTATAAGAATATGCTTGTAAGTGTTACTGGTTAGCTTCCCAAGAGCAGACTCTTAGATGGAGATCAGCCAAGTAGGAATTTTATCAGATACTCTCAGAAGATAAAAACCTGTGCAAGTGTAAATGTAAGGGAGGGCATCAGAACAGAATCAGAAGGTTTACTGGGCCTAGGTGTCAAGAAAAAGCTCAGCCAAGTGAGATCCAAGAGATGGCCCTGTGCAGTGGTCAACAGTGCTGTCTTTTCAGCCAGACAGATCACATTTCTGACCTTGAGTACAACATATTTATTCAGATGAGGACAATTTCTAGACAGAGTTGATAGTTCTTTGCCACTGGCTACCACCCCTTAATTTTTGAGTTTTGGTTTGGTAGCATATTCTGTCTTCCAGAATAGTTTTAAGATTCTCAGGCATATTTCTTTGTATAAGCTCTGGGAACCAGTCCTCTAGGATTCTGCTAGAATCCTGTTTCTGAGAAACCATAAAAGGTTAGTGGGGTAAACAATAACCAATTCTATCTGCACAATGGTGTTCCTTCTCTCTCTCTTTTGAACTATTGTGGATTTCTCTCAATTACAAATAACAACTCTGCCCATCTAGATGCTTTATCAGCGTCATGATCCAGACCCTATCCTTGAATGGGACACCAGCCTTCCCCAGGTATTCGTTAATTCATGCTTTCATCAGCCTTCAGGGTTAGTGTTTGCCTCTGTTTGCTCCTCACGGCTGATAAACACCATGTCTAAAAACAGCTTGGGGTGGGAAAGCTGCATGTCAGCCTACAGAATACAGTCTATCATCAAGGGAAGTCAGGGCAGGAGCTCAAGGAAAGAGACTGAAGTCAGGAACCAAAGCAGACATCATGGCTTGCTCAGTTTGCTTTTACTATACACCCCAGACCACCTGTCCAGAGATGACACTGACCACAGTGGGCTGAACCTTCCTGCATCACTAATTAATCAAGAACATCCTCTATAGGTTTGCCTATAAGCCAGTATTATTTAGGCATTTTCTCAATTGAGGTTCTCTCATTTTCGATGACCCTAGATTGTGTCACATTGACAATAACAAAAAACTAAGCAACACGGCATCTTGAAACGGTTCCAAGAAATGACCACATGGATCATCTTGGTGTTATATATATCCTGCCACATCCCAATTTTGTAACAGTATCCCATGTCCTCTCCTACTGATCATTCAATCATCGCTGTCTGAATGATGATTCTCCCTGTTGATATCCTGGTCCTGAATTCCAGAGTGCACAGGTACCAGTTGTCATTTTACTGCAGTGGGACTCTTCTACTACAAATAGAATTGGAGTCAAAATTTCAATGGTATTTTTCTCAGTAAAAGATAAACAACCCCCAAACTCATATAGTAACAAAAAGGACAAAAATAGCCAAAGGAATCTTGAACCAAAATTATAAGGCTGAAGACCTCCCCCTGCCCAACTTCAAAATATACTAGAAAATTATAGTAATGAAAACAACATGGTTCAGGAATAAAAGCAGATACAAAGACCAATGAAACAGAATAAAGAACAGAGAAATATATGCATACATTTCTTGTTAGTTGGTTCTCAACTAAACTGTCAAAAACACACAATGGAAAGAGTCTTTTTGATAAAGATTGCTGTATAGCTACCTTCAAAAGAATGAAACTGGACCTTTATTTCTCAGTAAATAGAAATGTCCATTGAAAATGGGTACCATGTAAATGGAAGATCTGAAATAATTACAATGTTAGAAGAAAGAAGAGATATCCATGTCCTTGAACAGGGCAGTGATTATCTTCTTAACACTCCAGAAACAGACAATAAAAGCAAATATAGACATTTGGATTCATATCAAACTAAAAACAATCAACAGAATGAACAGACATACAGATAGGAAAGAAGTATATGGAAAACACTCAATGTTACTAATTGCCAGAAAATAGAAATTGCTACCATCCTGGGATATCACCTCACTCCAATAAAAATAACTGTTATCAAAAATACAAAAGATACAGCCAGGTATGGTAGTACAGAATTTTAATCCTAACACATGGAAGGAAAGGCAGATCTCTGGGAATTCAAAGCCAGTCTGTCTATATAGTGAGTTTGACGCCAGCTTACAGAGTGAGAACCTGTCTCAAAAACAAAATTAAAAGATAATACGAAGCCGGGTGGTGGTGGCACACCTTTAGTCCCAGCACTTGGGAGACAGAGGCAGACGGATCTCTGTGAGTTCAAGGCCAGCCTGGTCTACAAGAGCTAGTTCCAGGACAGGCTCCAAAGCTACAGAGAAACCCTGTCTCGAAAGACCAGAAAAAAAAAAGATAACACACATAATAAGAAGTTTTGACCAAACTGTTAGGAAAAGGTGTTGTGTGATGTTTTACACTTTTGGCTTTTTGAGGGGCCCACTACCCAGCTTCCAAATAAATCATATACAGAAGCTTATTCTTAGCAATGAATGCCCAGCCTTAGCTTGGCTTATTTCTTGACAACTTTTCTTAAATTGCCCAGATTACCTTTTTCCTCTGGGTTTTTATCTTTCTTGTTTCTGTATATCTTACTTTCACACTTTGTCGCTGACTGGGTGGCTGGCCCCTGGCGCCCTCTCTCCTTCTTTCCTTGCTTCGTTGTTCTCCTTCTATTTATCCTCTGCCTGCCAGCCCCACCTATCCTTGCTCCTGCCTCGCTATTGGCCATGCAGCTCTTTATTAGGATCATCAGGCGTTTCAGGCAAGCTTTACAGAGTTAAACAAAGGCAGCATAAACAAAAGTTACACACCTGGAAATAATATTCCCCAACAAAAAGGAAAGGGTTTTACACTCTTGATGAGTATATAGTGCAGCCATATAGAAAACAGTATAAGGGGTTTTTTGTTGTTGTTTTGCGGGGGTTGTATGTTTGTTTGAAAAGCAAGCAATGTACTGCTTTTGAACACAAGTCAAAAAGAAATGAACCAGTATTGTTTAAGAGATAACCGCTCTCCAGACCTGGCACCACGTCTGGGAAGCACATTAGAGCTGGCCCCGTTGCTGGGGGGCCAGGTGAGCCAGCAGGAGGGCTTGGGAGCAGGAAAGCTGGATGCCCCCTCTTGTATGACCCCTACAGCAATCCTGAGAGAGGGTCCTGAGCCTCCTCGGGCCTGATGGTGTGAGTGTGGGTGAGCCGGATCTGAGAGCACGAGAACTCGCCCCGCTCCTTGCTGCAGGCTGCGCTGAGTGAGCTAGCCAAGGCAGTGCTGGAGAACTCGCCTGGGATGAGCGAAAGCTGGATGACCATCGCAAACTGGTCCACCTCAACATCTACTACATCTATGAATTATTGAAGCATGTGGAGGGGATGAACCTACAGATCCAAAAGAGCAGGATCCCCAAGAGGAGCCCCAGTGAGAGCCCCATTATCAGCGGTGTAGCTGAAGCCAGGGCCTCAAGCCAGACCGATGACTGGTGTGCATGTACACTTGCAAGTGAAAAGTGGGCAAAGAAAAATTATTACATATGCATAGTAAAATAGTAGTCACATGAAGAGCGATATTCTATGGGTTCTAACAGCAAGGATGAACATGGTGGACATTAAGTGAACTAATCTTGGCCCAGAAAGATAAATATATATGTTCTCCCTTACATTGGGAAAATAAAGAGACAAGAAATGCTTTCAAGAAATCTACAATAGTGAGCCAAAGTGATGGCTCATCAGGTCATATCTTTTCACCTGAGTTTGATTTCCTGGGACCCATATGGTAGAAGGAGAGAACCAACCCTGAAAGCTGTCCTCTGCTCTCCATGTGCATGCCATGGCATGGGCATACCGTGTGTGTGTGTGTGTGTGTGTGTGTGTGTGTGTGTGTGTGTGTGTGTTTAAGTAAAAAACCATAAGCCCTCAACCCTACACAAAAAACGTGTGAAGCAACAGAGGAATTGTAGGAGCAGGGATAGCACACCAACTGGTTATCCAATACCATTTGGTCATCCCTGAAGAACTATGTATGAGTAACATTATACATACGCATACATACTTATTTCTCCAACTTATGGATACATATTGTTTAAAATTTTATTTTTTTAATTTTATGTATAAGGGTGTTTTGTCTGCATGTATAATCTGTATACCATATGCGTGCCTCGCTCCTGCTGAGACCAGAAAACGTGGTTGTGAGCCACCATGTGGGTGCTGGGGATGGAAAGCAGGTCCCTCCGAAAAGGCAGCCAATGCTTTTAACTACTGATCTATCTCTCAAGTCCCTAGATATATGTTTTAATTAAAATATAGTTATATCATTCCCCCCTTCCCTGCTAGCCCTCCCATACCGTACCTCTTCCTTGAGTACCCTCTCGAATTCATGATGTCTTTTTCTTTATATTTATAAAAATTTAAATGCAACGGCTGAGCTCACTTAGTGTTGCTTGTGTGCATGTGTTTTCAGGACTGACCAGCTGGTGCTGGATAACCAGTTAGGGAGTGCCTTCCTCGGGAAGACCAATTCTGCCACTGTCAGCAATCGTTATTTACCTATTGCTGTGCATCTAAAGGGTGGGCTATGTGATATTTATTTGAAAATTAATCATACAAATATATTTTTATTGACTCAAAGGGCAAGTTAAAGAATATTTTCCCATGAACACGTACACATAAAAATTGAACATATTATTAAGAGTAAATTGTGTCCTAGGTTAGACATTTTCAGACGACCTCATTCTCTATACTTATCTATATCATGGATATTTATTTATTTATATTAAAAGTGAATACATAGGCTTATCTTTCTAGCAATGGAAAAGAAGAAAAATCTGTACTGTATAACATAGTACTAAAGTTAATAGCAATATGTTGTATTGCTAAATATTTACATGTTCTTCATATAATAATAGTAGGTAATAGGAAATGGTAAATTTATTGATTAGCCCAATTTAGTCATTCCACAATGTATTTATGTTTTGAAATAACATCGGTACATGACAAATATTTTAAAGTTTTTAAATTAACAATATTAATCAGTAGAACAAGCAGTGAGCTTGGTTCCTTTCTCATGTTCAGACCTTCCTCATTTGGAGATGAAGACATCTAATCCCTCAGAACCTATAATATAATCAAGGAACAGGAAGCACAAATTGACCACATGGACTACTGGAAGTATTGGTAATCATGAACTTTCAGAATTCTCTACCTAGGTGATGAGACCCAAGTGTTGGACGTACTAGGGACCTATCTAGTAAGTGTTTTTAATTGTGCAGCCTGGAGGATGGCACCTCAGTCTGCATGGTATCATCACCAAACTGGTACTTTTGGCAGGTTTCTTCAAGGGATGATGGCATGTGATAATACCTATCTGTCCCATATTCATAAGCAGCCCTTTGCTATGAAAAGGTTCATGTGTTCCACCATGGTGGTGTGTGGAAGCGCATGCCGATACATCAAATGTTAATGAGACCAGGTTGATTCCAGTAAAATGGAAGGTCTTCCATTCCAGGATAGAATTTCATTATTAATAAATTTGTCATAAAAAACAAAGTAGGTCTCACTTTGAAAGCTGATGCCAAATCAGAGATTAAGAGTAGGTCCTGGCAGGTACAACAGCAGAAGTAGGAAGATTAACTTTGACAAGCTGGAGCACAGGCTTTGAGGTCCACGAATCCCTTTATGGCTCCTTCTTTCACATGCTTCTCTGCCAGCAGAGAAACAGCCAATGACAAAGGCTCACTACCAGCTTATGCTATGTATTTGGTTATCAGGAGTTGCTTCTAAACTTTATATTTTCTGCTGATTTTTGATATATGATATAACAATAGTATTAACATTTCATATTTGCTTTGAGGAGCCCACCCACGTGGCTCTATTCTCAATCTTGTGAACTTGACCTGGTCTTTTCCTTTTCAGGCTTTTAATTAGCTGACACAATGAAATGCCCTTGTTGCAATTTCCACATAAATTCTAGCCTTTATCTCTTTTCTTCTAAATATGGAGCAGATGACTACGTACATGTCTACAAACTCTGTCTATAAGGCTACCACTCAATGAGGTTGTCCAGCAATATTTTGGGGACTTCTCTTACAAATCTTAACCATGGCCTCCTCATCCTTTATCAGTTATTCCCAAAAAAACCCAATGTGGTACTAAGAGTTTGAAGACAAGAAGGTAGTGTAGTTACAGTGAGATAACATGTGGGAATCATTTCTTCAAATTCTTATGGTTGATAGTATATACTGAGCTATCTATGCCTTATTTATTGTACATATATCTTACATTAGTGACACTGTATTACTATCTCCATAGCTCAGTCTCTGATAGTGAGAGATACTGACTTCTACCCCAACATTGATGTTCATCACTGTATCTATGTGCCTTCTTATTTTCTTGCTGAGTAGAAGTATTATCTCTTAAGGAATGGGTGCTTCTGCAGAATCATAAGGTTTAGATGATGGCAGGATTCAAGATTTTTTGAGTGAAGGCTGGGAAGGTGGTTTAGTGGGTAAAGGTAACAGCCCCACAAACCTGACAATCCACATTTGATCCTGAGAACCTAAGCCTGCCACCATGGTGCTCGTCTCTAATCTCAGCATTCCTAGGGCATTATGGGAGGTGGAGACAGGTGAATTACTGGGATACTCAAATCCCAAGTCAGATAGCCAGGAGTGTGTCCTACAGCAACATACATAAAAGAGACTGCTCCCTCCCAAAAGGTGAAAGGTAAGAACCGACACCAGATAGTTGTCATCTGAACTCCATACATGAGTCATGCATGATATATGCACACACACACACACACACACACACACACACACACACACACACTAATTAATTTTAAAAGTTTATTTTAGATTGCACCAACTTAGACTTCCCATCTTGAGAATGTGGTATATGATTCTTAATGAAGGCTGTGACTGAGGGAAATTCTTCCGGAACTGACAGCCATGACCTGTCAGTAAGGAGCAGCTCAGTGTCTGGAGAAACAAGCGTTTGTATCCTGAAGGTGATCCAAGTGGTGGCAGAAGACGATGGGTCATTGACTTGTATTTTTCCATTAACCCCTCACAATTATTCTGATGTGTGCTAATGTTGGAAAGTAACAGCCCTGGAGATCAGTTTTGTATTTGCCTCCACTCTTGTTAAAGTATGTCTGCCTGTTGGAATTTTAAGGAAGGACGGACAAACTTCCAAAATGGAGACACGTTTGGCTTTTAATAACACTAAAGCAATGAAAGCCTAAGTTTTAAGAGTTAAAATTATGTCACTTGAATTCTGAGTGGAATTAGAGCTTTGTTCACTTAAGCAAGTATTGAATGGACATTTTATCTCTAACCTGTTACAAAAGCTGAACACTATCTGGAGGTGTTGTTTTAACAGCATGTACAGTAGTCTTTAGAAGAAATCAGTCACATTTCAATCTAGCCAAGTTTTTTTTGTCATCCCATTGTTATACTTTTATTTGTCCACTAGTGGACACTGTTGAGCTTTTAAAGCTGGTTTTGATGAATGGCAAAGAGGCAAAGGACAGCATGAATGGAAAAATAAAATCAAAATTAACATATTCATAGTCTTTCCACAAAACTGCTTATTTATTCAGCATGTAACAAGCTAATAAATGTTTATGTCAATCATACTTAGAATAACAAAGTTAGAAACAGCTAAACTTACATTACTCGTGAAGAATATTTTTACAGCAGGGGAGCGCTGCTTGATGGCTAATCACATAACTAAACACCAAAACAGTGTTCCATTCCTAAGAGAAATAACATAATTTCTTTTCATTAAAAGTTATTTTCCACTTTCGGTTTCTATTTTTTTCAAAAGTCCTCATTCAATTTGAAAATACTGTCAAGCTTTTCATCAAGATTTAACCAAATACTGAAAAACAGAAAATGTTAAGCTACCATTAAAAGATGTACCTTCACAAGAATTTGGGGACAAAAAAACAATGATTGAATTTTAAGTAATCTATAATTTACTATAGTGAATTAAATTCTGAACTCACACTAAAGATTTAAGAACTTCTGTCAGGATCATTAGTTCTCTGAGCTATTGTGACAGGGGCCAGTGATCACTTTATAACACTTCAGAAAGTTTTTCTTTTAATAATAACACTACATGTTGACATGCACTCAAGTCTTAACCATTTTTGTTGATGCCTGGCTTTGGCAAATTGCTAGTCTTCTCTGGTCTTCCATCTCTTTATCTTTAGGAGTAGACATAAATAGCACCTTCTGAGTATTTATTATGAGGAAGTAGTGTAAATAAATGGTCTGGGAAAGTTCCTGGTTCAAAGGAGACTGTCAGTAACTATTAGTTTTATTTATATCCCTTTAAGAATGTAGTATCTAAAGGCATAACCTAAAGGGGTTGGGATAACACAAAAGCCATAGCTTTCAAATAAGCATGGGAAACAAAGATGGTTGGTTATCTCCTTTTTCTCTAACTAGTACCGAAATTCTTTGAAGGACATTCTTAGTGTATTTTGATCACTGCTAAATCCCCAGTTGTAACAAAATATATGGTCTGTATAAAGGACAATGGCAGAAGAATGACTTTCATAATTGTTGGTTGGAATGAACCTCTGCAACAGCAAGGAGATTAGCGAGGAAAATGCAAACAGAAGTGTACTAACATGCAAATGTCACACGGGTATGGGGACACCGAGGAAATGAGTAATTCTTAGGAGATCCCTTTGAATTCTAGCTCATATAAGATCCTCAAGAAAAATAATGAATTTTTAGGGACATATCAAGATAAAGGAAACAAACTTTGAGTCTCTGTGGGTGGCAACTTAAGGGAAGTCAAATAAATGGTAGATAAAGTCTAGTTAGTAAGGCTTCTAAATGCAGATTCTTATGGTACCCATTGCCAGACTAATAGGAGTCCAAACTCATCTTTAGAGTCCACCCTTTGTCTTTAACCTTTGTTCTTCCTGGTAGAAAAGGGAGCAGGATGGCTTTTGTGTTTGCAACTGTCTATCCTGCTTTTAGACAAACAGGGAAAGAGGAGAAAATTTTACTGCATCTGCTTCTTGTCTTCAACTCAGCAACCATTCATATTTGAAGGTGGTGTATTTGGCCACCCATGGCATAATTCATATTTTTTGAATGAGTGAATATCCCAGTTGATGTAGAAAGTACAGTTTAATTCATGAGGCATGGACATTATAGTGCTATGTAAACAGTGATTATGACAAAAGAGTCACAAATGTCTTAACACTTCTGGCAACTGTATGTGGAGACTTGTTCAGCTGTCCTCAACATGGCTCTCTGTAAGTTCTCCAGATTGCCAGTTCAACTAGGTTCTAATATGAAAGTCAAGGGCCAATAAAGCCTGAGATCCCAACAGGATTTCCTAACAATCTGCAGACTCTGTCATGCTTGGACACTACCTATAAACATCCTGTAGAGGGTGGCAATGTCACCTAAATCATGCCAAATTTTAGAAATGTAAGCTTTGCCTAGCATGTTAAAATCATGTCCTTAGACTCGATTCTATCATTCCCTACCCTCATCTTCCCAATACTAGCCAAATGTCCTGAGTATCCTGATAGTATGGAAGTCACAATAACTGCTGTGCTCATGTGTGTGTAAGAGAGTGGGGGAATAGACTGATTCTTCATGATTCACTCACTATCAGTTTCATCTCTACGTTTTGCAAAGTATAATCAAACTATTTGCAGTTGTTGAGTTTTCGACTTATCATACTTTCTCTTTTCTTTTGGCATAGTCTTAACTAATGAATATTTTCTTCTCTACCTTAAAGAAAGCCATATCACAGAAAGCCAATTTGAAGAATAAGCAGCAATTTTGTGGTCCAAAGAAATTTGGACTAAAAGTCAGACAATCTGACTTAAACTCTAAACTCCACTACTTCCTAGATCTATCATTACGAGCACTGGTTATTTTGTTTACAAGATCAGAATGACGATGCCTGCCATACCTCTATGGCTTATAGGAGGTGATAGAACAAGAGATAGGAGTGCTAACTTCACCCAGAAACTTCAGCAAAGGCCCTTTCCCATGCTCAGAGATGCTTCACTGACTCCTCTGCCATTCCAACTGCATCAAAGCAGACCATCATGTCATCTTTATGTTCCGTTTGGAAGTGCCGTGTTCTAGTATTCTGTGCTACAATATCCCTTGGCGGACACATTAATCTTTGTTAGGACCATCACCCCATCTCATAGGACTTCTAAGAGCCTATTACTTGCTGCAAGGTAAACATGAAATGTGAATCCTAGGCCAAAGAGCCATCTAAGAAGATTCTAGGGTCCTCTTTCTGAAGGCTAATGTATTCATTATATACCTATCCAAACTCCAGAGCCATGGCACTACATCCGTAGAAGACATACTAAAGCAAGGGCTTGCATCTTCAGAAGGACTTCATCATTATCTAGAGTCTATGACCTTTTCCAAAATGATCCTAGACCACATGATTCCAATTCCAGAAGGTCTTGACTTCCTATATTTCTGCTTACAGTATTTTCAATTTATACTGGGTTTTTTAGGATATAACCTCATCAGAACTAGAGGGGAAGCTACATTTCAGTTAAGACCCACACTCTGTTTATTGGGTATTCAGAACTTTTCTAGGCACTTTATGTGAGTTCATTCACTGAGTACTCACTTCAACTGTCTGATGTAGGTGCTATTATTATCCTTATTTTGTAGAAATCACATAGTTATTAGGTAATGGAGACAAGATTCCAATTTAAAGCATCTTGTTCTTAGTCCACACTCTTTGTTACTACAATATGTTTCACTATACTCACCCTAAGTTAATCTTGAGGCTCAGGCTAACCTTGACCCTTGATCCCATATAATTATCATGATGACCACTAAGTGTTCCTCCTGCTCTTACTGAACCATGTAAGACCTTACCATTGACTTCCACCTTGCTGATATCAGCCACCATTAGTCCATGTTGATAACACTGAACAATGGTTTCATAAATTATTTTGCCTTGAAAAGTATTTTTAAAATACATTTCTTGAGTGTATCTTAGGTCCAATTAAAGAAATACTGGTTACTGCCATGATAAAAGTGCACTGCTGCACTCTTAGGGTTATTGTGCCAGGCTGGCTTTTTGTTGTGGTTCATAGCTGTCATGTCTGGGAAGGACTTTAGTTGCTCCCTTCCTTTAGAAGCTGGCACGGCACCTTCTGGTACCATGAAAGCTAGTTCTTGGGGAGAAGGTTTTCAGGTTAGTTCTAGCTCAGGAGCTTTGGCTCATGTTGTGTTCAGCAATAGGGACTCACTTCCCACCTCTTGGAGCCAATCAGGGGCAATAGCCATAGACTGTAATGTTTTGGGAGTCTCTTAAAAAGCCCTGGCCAACAACTCAAAAGAAGAAGGCTTCTCATGCCTGGTGTTGGGGTTTTTGTTAGATGGTCTTTGGCATTTAGAAGAAACATTGTCAGCCCAAATGAGACGATTTCATTTTATATATATATATAGGCATTGTTATAGGTTTTTTAGCTAGATAATAGTATGATTTCTTGTGACTTTTTTAGACATCCTTGCTGTTATTTACTGTCTTTCTTCTATACTTATCTTCCCCTTCTCCCCAATTAGCCCCTATTTCCCATTCCACCCATCAGATCGCTTGCACCTTACTATTCCCCTCTCTATTTCTACCCTAAGTTCAAGCCCAGAAATCTCCCATTTTTTTGCTTTCCTGGTTTATACAGTTGCTCCAGGATATGTACTCAAGTCAAGACTGGTACTGGAAACCTAGTCAACCTACACAAAGTTAGTGAAGTCATGGGTCTTGGAGGAGAACCTACAACTGCCCCTTTACTAAAGCAGCAGAATCTCTAAGTACATTCCAAATGACTATCCTTATACTCAAAACCAGTGTAGTCCTCACCCCCATCAAGGAAGGTTGTCTTTGCAACAGACAGAGACCATTGCAGAAAACCACAAGCCATCAAAATACAGAGCGCAATCCATTCCCCACTGATAGATCTACAACACAACTCCCACAGTTCAGGGATCTTGTGGAAGACGGGGCAGAAAGATTGTACGAGTCAGAGGATCAGAGAGTTTGCTGTGATATTGTTCTCTTAATAATGTCAGAAGCTACACCCCAAAAGTCTTACCAACATGATTACAATAGACATGCTAATGTGGACGGGGAAAGCTCAGGAGGTCTCAGCCCTGCACAAAGAACTATAAGCAACTAAGGAATACTGGGAGCAGGAGAAATAGTCTTCTCTAGGAAGAGCACACCAATTGGTTATCCAATACCAAGTGGTCAGCCGTGTGTGTGTGTGTGTGTGTGTGTGTGTGTGTGTGTGTGTGTGTGTGTGTAAAACAACATATAGACTGAGCAGGTTACATGCATATATTTTAGGGATACATATATTTAATGAAAAAGAGGTCATTTGAAAGAGATCAAGGGGAGGTATATGGGAGGGTTTGAAGGGATGAAAGGGAAGTGGGAAATGATATATTATATTAAAAATAAAATAATAAAGAAAGACATACAATTTTTCATGCACCTATGTGAGCACATAGACTCCGGCAAGAAAACAGAAAACTCAAAAGGAGTAGCTAAGGAGAATGAACCCAAGGGTATATGATTGGTGAACTGACCAAGCAGGAAAGACAAAACACCTAGAGATCAGGAGTTTTAGAAACAAGAAAAAGGCCAGGTCAGTTAACAATAGCTATTATTTTGGTTAGGGGAACACTGTCACTGATAAACTGCTCTCTGGTAGGGCAGGAACCAGAGAAACAAATATCTGAAACTCTTCTTTCCCTCCTGCCCTCAAGTTACTTATAGCATCCATGTGGGCCAAACCCACATGAAAACTGCAAGGCAATAAAGGATCTACTGATGTAGTCCTAACTAGTCATATCTCCAAAACACAAAGGAGGGCAGGGAAAGGGTTTCTAGCAGATCAAGCATGAAAATGGGTCACGCTGAACACAACTTGATATGTACTGTGCATCTTTCAGGTGGATTGGATTTATTCACTAAATCTCCCCTAAAACCTAGGGAGGAAGGAACCTGGGTCCTCTTTTAACAGATAAGGAAACTGAGGCTTATCGAGATTAAGGATTAAGTAACTTTCCAAAGGTCACAAAGCTGGTAAATAGCAGAATCAAGATCAAATCTTTCACCTTTTAATTCAAGGCCACCCTCTTAACTGCCATTTGATAAAGTCTTCCTGTCTAAGGTTACTATCACAGCAATGATTTGGGAAAATAAGAGAATACAAAAGATACAAGGAGTTTCGTATTCACATTTACTAATAATCAGGCCCCTAAGAAAAAGGCCTAATTTTTTTCTTGGACTGAAGTCCTATACCTTCCCATATTCCCACACATGTTTTAATGTATGAAAATGAAATCAAAAATATAAGTCTAAGTGGTATCAATGAAAATGTGAAGCGAATGACTCCAAGGGACCATCTCTTTATATTAACACTGAAAACTCAAATAAAACCTGCCTGGAAGCTGGTAAAATCTCTCAGCAGGTAACATTGTTTTAAACCTGAGTTCAATTCCCAAAACCCAAGAAAAGGTAGAGGAGAGAACTGACCCACATAGATGTCTTCTGACCTACACACACACACACACACACACACACACACACACACACACACACACACACACATACACACCACCCAGCATGAAAACATGCTTACACAAAATAATCATGAGAATAATTTTTACTATAGACTGCCTGAATCAAGTTTGGAAACACTCTATAATACAACCTAAAGCACAGCAACTGAACACTGAATCAATTAAAAAGGAAAGTTCAAAAGAGTTGGGTGCTTTCTGGCACCTTTACTACTCCCTACCCCGCATGCATCTATAGAGTGTCAGTCTTCAAGATGGTGCCTTTCCAGGATGGAATGCTAAGCCTTGGCTGTAGAAGGAGAAGAGCTGACACCATTCCCCAAAACTGCATTTCATTAGTTTACTTTCTCGGAGAGATGCCTGAAGTATTAACACAAGGTGTTTGTCCTTGTTTCACCAAATCTTAACATATACAGGATTGAAAAAACCAACGATATTTCTTGAAAATATTCTAAAATAAAGTCATAATCTAGTGCTGCCTAGAGCAATATATTGCAGTCATGACAAACAATTGCGCAGCAAGCCTGAGAAAAAGAGATGAGGAGAGAGTTTCTTTGGGACATTATGGTACCAAATGTACGAGTGTACACTGGGAAATTTAGAAAGACACAAGCATTCAAAGGGAAGGATGTATCCTCAAGAAATCTATGTCATTCACTATTTGTTTTGTGACAAAATGATGGAAAATAACAGTGAACAACTTTAGTTCATGGCTATTTGGCTCCATGTTTCTAGACTTGTGGTAAGGCAGACTATTATGGCAGAAAGGCATGGAAGAGGAAAGATGCTCATCCTGTGGATGCCAAATGAAAGAGAGCAAGAGAAGAAGGGTCAGGAATAAGATATACTTTTCAGAGGTGTGGTCCCAGTGACCTACTTTCTCCCCTTCCTAATAGCTCCTTCAACTATGAACTCATCAATGGATCAATCAGTTTATAAAGTCAGCGCCCTCATAGCACCATCTGTTTGAATACATGAACCTGTTAAGGGAACATTTCATATTCAAATCATAACACCTTCACCTCTGGGAGATTTCTAGAATTAATCAAAAGAGAACATAACCTGTCAACAGTCTCCCTTTCTTCCACCCACTCTTCTTCCTCTTCCTCCATTTCTTCCTCTTTTTCCTCCTCCTCCGGCTCTGGGACAATGCTCTTGTACACTGTAAAGATTTGTCACTCATATTGGTCTAATAAAATGCTGACTGACCAGTAGCCAGGCAGGAAGTGTAGGTGGGGTAACCTGACTAGGAGAATGCTTGGAAGAGGAAAAGAAAGATGTAGTCACCAGCCAAATGCAGAGAAAGCAAGATGAAAATGCTGCACTGAGCTGCAGAAACTAAGAGACCATGGATGCAAGCCCAGACTACTATACCCAGCAAAGCTTTCTTTCACCATCGATGGGGAAAACAAGATATTCCAGGATAAAAACAAATTTAAGCAATATGTAGCCACGAACCCAGCCTTACAGAAAGTACTAGAAGGTAAACCACAACTAAGGAAGGCAAACGACACCCATAATAACACA
>PVIU01025683.1:0-23284 GCA_004026605.1 Ondatra zibethicus
TGCCCAGAGGATTCTCTCCCAGATGATTCTAGATCATGTCAAGTTGACAAGTCAACACTAACCTTCCAGTGTGCCATCTGTCCTGTGTAGTCAACACTGACCTTCCCAGGTGCCATCTGACTTGGCTAGTCAGCACTAACTTTGTCAGGTGCCATCTCTTCTGGATAGTCAACACTAACCTTTCCAGATGCCATCTGTCCTGACTAGTCAGCACAAATCTTCCTAGGTGCCATCTCTCCTGACTAGTCAATACTAACCTTCCCAGATACCATCTGTCCTAGCAGTCAACACTAACCTTCCCAGATGAAATCTGTCCTGACTTGTCAACAGGAGCCTTTCCAGATGCCATCTGTCGTGGCTAGTAAACACAAAACTTCCTAGGTGCCATCTTCCAGCCGGTTTTATGTAGACTTGAGATAAACCAGAGTCATCTGAAAGAAAGGAACCTCAATTGAGAGAAAAATGCCTGCATAGGATCCATCTGTAAGGCATTTTCTTAATTACTGATTGATGGGGTGGGGCGTAGCCCATTGTGGCTGATGCCACCTCTGGACTGGTGGTGCTGGATTCTCTAAGAAAGCAGGGTGAGCAAACCATGTGGAGCATGCCAGTAAGCAGCACCCTCATGACCTCTGCATTAGCTCCTACTTCCAGGTTCCTTCCCTGGGTGAGTTCCTGATGATAAGCTGTTGAGTGAAATAAACCCTTTCCTTCTAAACTTGCTTTTTGTCATGGTGTTACATCACAGCAATAGTAACCCTAACTGAGACAGTATCCCTCAAACTGCCCCAACCATTCCATATTAGGGAAGACAACTTTTTAATTAGCAGAATTAGTATACAGCAATCCTGACACCATCCATGCATCATGGCTATGCTGTGAAAGTTGGTCGTCATGACTGGGTCCATCATTGGGACCCCACAGTGGGTGGGAATGTAGGGGTAACTCTTCCTGACATCTTTAAAGCAGGCAGCCTCCTCAGTGGTGAAAAACTGGTTTCAGTTCTAGTTAAAGAATAATTTTACTTAATTGTTGGAGAAAGTAAGTTGCTTCACAGTTAACCATGACCAGAAACACATTCAGGTCAAAAACAGAAATTTTATTTCCAATTTTTCAAGATCTCGGATAGGTCATAAAGTTTATTACATTTCTGATATCAACACAACTAACTATAAGCAAAGGAACTTACATTAAGTTAGAAATGGCAGACATGATTTCCCATGGAAAGCCCTTGATGATTCACAACAAAAGGAAGAGAATTCATTTTCTTATTTTAGTCAAATAGAGCAAACTCAATTGTGCTTATACACCAAAGTACAAATATCCAGTGCTCACTGTTAACTGAAAAATGACAAATTTTATTGGTCCCAGAGCATCTACAGTCTAGCTTTCCTGGGTTGTGTGGTTGGGTCATGATTCTCTATGATGTTCAAATACTCAAATACAGAGATATAAATTTTAAATTTTCTCTCTCAAATATGTACAAACTGGAAAAAAAAGATAAAAGTGAAACAATCTTCTAAAATTTTAGAAATTATAGACAACACAGATATTGTAACAGTGAAGTCATTAAGCAAACTTCAAAGCATTGAAATCAAAATTTGTTATTACTTAAAGAGAAAAAAGATGAGAGAAGGCAAGAAATCAGAATATAAACACTATATGAAAGATCTCTAGCTGTGATTATTTATATAATGAAAATTCTCTTATGATTTATTATCTTGAGAGAGTCTTATGTACTAAATCATCAAACAACTTCTCTCAACTTGTAAATTAATTATGAGATCAGAATTAAGTTCTGTGGAAAATCTGACCTATGAACAAAACCTAAGACTTCTCACTATTCTCTAACTAGAAAAATTTTCAACCTCTCTTCTTGCTGTTAGAGACAAAGTAGTATTATTCCTGTGTATTTAATACATGGTAAGAAAACTTATAAAAATGTGTTTGACCTTAATTTTTACAGGCATATAATGATAAGTACTATTCTATTATCTATTCATTAAGACTTATTTTGGCTTCTGTCAGCTATGTTTATATGGCTTGTTACAATTATGTTGTCTTTTTCTTCCCATCAAATATTATGGCTGACTAAATGGTTTGCTACAATCCTAATAAGCATTCGTTCAAAGCATTGTGGAAAATACAGTGCATAAAATACAAGGTGGATTATGAGAACCTGGGTGATGCTTTAGTCAGGAGCTCTCTCTTTTAGAAGTAGAAAGAGGAGGTCAGAAGAGGTTCTGTGACTCATAATGGCTTTGGCTGTTGAGACTTGACACTTATTTTCAGTGTATTTATAAAACAAATTGAAAATGTGAGTTCACAGTTCCCAGGGAACCAGAGAAGAAACTTGAGCATTTTAAGTCACTCTCAGATGTAATTAATTTTCCTTGATTCTTAGCAGAAATGATGTTAACACTAGAAAATTGGGAAGAAAATTGCCAGAAAAAGGGTGAAAACTCAGTGAGAGTTTAGACTTTTAAAATAGTATTTTACTCAATAATTGAAGTGTAAATTTATTTCAAATTGCTAATTGTTGATAGTAAAAATAAGAGACAAAATATATGCACACATGCACATAAATAAATATGATTTAAACATCACAGAAACAGCACATGTGGATTTCAGGAAACAGAATAGACAGTTTAAATTTCATTTCATGGGTCTATCTTTGAGCCTTTTGAGCTAAAACCTTTTAAGTTTGTTTTTGTCTTTGCCCTGGCCAGTCCAGATTCTTCTAGAGGCCATTGGGGGATAGTTGTTTTTCACCTAGAAGGCTAGGCTTCCTTTTCCATTGCAACATTTATGTTCACTGTCCAAGTGGCTTCATCACATCTTGTTATCTTGAGGTTTTTCAGTTTTTGAAGAGTTCTGTACATGAAGAAAAAAGTAAGAGGAATCCATCAAGAGGGTACACCGGCTGCTTGGAAAGACTGTTTATAGGATTCTTGCACACATATTTCTCTTTGAGAAATAATGGGGATGGGTCAAAGCAAGAAGAATCAAAAAGTAAAATGAATGGAAAACATGCAAATTATTCAGGGACAAAGTAGATATTTATGAGACAGAAAATAATACTGTAGATTTATAATGTGCATGCAGTTGAAAACCACAGTTTTACAAGCATTTTCCCCCATCATAACACATCTGTTTTAGGAGAATATAAAGCAGGAAACTGAGGAAATAGTAAACTTGTAGCCAGCTCAGCTAGCCACAGCTAGAGAGGGAAGGCAGCTCTCTGTGATCTAAAGGTGGGATTCTAGATGCAGTCTTCGTTGACTGTGATATTCAACCTGTAAGGCAGAACAGAAACATAGTGTCATTCTAAGAGTAAAGAGGCACCTGTGAACATTAAAATGAAGCAAATGCTCCGTTCTCAAGCAACAGTCAAACTACCTCAAGCTCCAGTTACCATGTAAATAGACTCATGTTGGCACAGCATCCTACCGAAATCCAAAGAAAAGCAGACAGAGAGCTTTCTGTTCTCAGTCAAGATGCTTCATTCCCTCCCACTATGGTGCTGTTAATTGTGAGAGATAGGATGAGTAGCATAAAATAAACAAACAAAACCAAAAAGAGCAAGTAGGGAGTGATGCACCAAAATGGTCAAGGGTTACCCAAATCTGAAATTTCTCTGACTTGCTTGTGCCTGGATTGTAGGTACCAGAGATCTGTAAATTAATGACTAGGTCTGGACAGAACCCCAGGTAGGCTTTTGCTCCTGAGCTCATTATCCCATGATGTCTCTTCTTCCTCCTCGCTTTCTTTTTCTTCCTATTCCTTCTTTTGTTTCTTCCCTTCTCTCTTTCTTTCATATTTCCTGCTTTTCTTTTTCTCCTCCACCTACTCCTTTCCTTCTTCCCATTCTTAAGATCCCTTTCTGTCATTACCTAATTTTATGGGATTATTATTCATCTTTAAAGATAAGAGGGAGTGAGATACAATAAAACCAATTGTACAGGGTTAAAATTATATGTGTTACAATCAAGAGCCTGGAACTGTCCCATCATTGTTACCAATTTTAATAATATGAGTGAAATATAAAGACAAAACCTACAGTTTTCTGACTTTCTAAGGAGGTCACAGTCTGATTGGGAAAGGAGAGGATTTCAAATTAGAAAGTTAAACAATTTCTCTACAAATCATGTTCCTTCCCATAATGGTGCTGTTTTTCCTTTGGTTAATATCTCCATTCAATGCTGCCATGAACTGGTGGATGCGATGCTAGGTGTCTTCATGCAGAATGTGCCAAGGTCCTATGTTTTCTTGGATTTTGTTCCTATCTTTCTCATCAATTATAGTCCCCTGCAGCAGCCTTTAGATTTTTTGATCTTTCTCAAATCACAATAGCAGCATACCACCCGGTCTAAAACATGCATTAAATTAAAGTTTTCTGCCCTTATTCCCAGATTAATTTCCACTCCCATCAGCACCTTTCAGACACTATCTACAAAAAGGGATAACAACATTTCTCCCTCACAGTGTTTCTTTTCTTGGTGGTGGAGAAAAAGTACATTTAAGTAATTATACCACAGAAAGAATGGAGGCTGTAGACTTAGCCCTGAGCCCTGAGAATACAACTAAGGGCTGCATGTCTTGACGAAACTTTGTATTTTATTTCCTTGTTAGTGAATGAGTTTTGATGATAATTACTAAGACACAGAATTGAAAAATATCAAATGAAATAATGCATCTCAAGTGATATGTAAAATATATGACACAACAGAAATGACACCCGCTATTATAGTCTTATCCTCACATAAAAGGATTACAGGCCTGCCGTGGGAGAATTCAGTCTGTCATCTCTCTCCTGTCTATAAACTGATTTACAATAGTACATAGTAAAGCAGAAAAGTGGGAGGTGAGGATATTGGAATAATTATATTATCTCAAACAGGAACAATGGCTATAAGCCAGCTTCATTTTAAAGGAGACTTTCTAGGTCACTTCAGAGAGTCTGATCTTGTTCATTCTTGCTCCCGATCGTCACTCCGGTGACCACTCCAGTGAACAGAGTCAAGTTCACGATGAAGAGAAGTCTGTTCCTATCATACTCTCACTTGTAAGAAATCTGAAAGTGGACAGGAACCATTTTTTTTCTGACAACTGCTTAGGTTTTAGAATGCAAATTGATATGAAAACCTTTACTTTGAGGCATTTATCATCCATTCTTTTGGAAATACCACAAGTTTAATACAGAGGTGATTGTTTTTACATTGAATTGCAGATCCGCTGAACCAGTTATTTAGTTGATGTGATTAACTGAGGAATTTGGAATCACACAGAGAAGTTCCTTGGAGATTAAAACAAATCATTCATCATTTGAGCAGACACAAATGGAGTTTTATTTCATTTTTCTTTCTAAAAAGTATAAGCCAAGCAAATGACCTTCACTATAAGGAATACATATCTCCAAAACCAACTTGCCATTCCAGCTTAAAAAAAATAAAAATATTGCCATAAAGTCAACTGCTTGAGATTAAAATAAAGGAAAATCTCTATTTTTACTTATTTCGTAGACATCAAGCTGCAATATATCTAAAACTGATTTAAATTATCTTATAACATTGGTATTTTCTAAAACATTATTAAATCAAGACTACAGACATCCCACTTTCCTTGAGAGCTGAGAGACAGCTTCAGTCTGAGACTGAGCTGCCAAACTGTGAGCCAGCATCCTTTAGGGAGGAGTCTCACGATGCCCTCAGTCACTTCTGAGTCCTCTGTGGGATAACTCCTGAACATTTTCAACTGGGTTTTCATCCATGCTTCAATGATGTGCCAACTGTTTGCTTTCCTTTCTTTGGCACATTTTGAAATTTAGCTGTGGGCTAAGATCAAGTACCAAATAACACGCGTGAACAGCTGCTACCACTCTCTCATTGTGGTGATTAATTCATAGTTGGTTATTTTTCAGAGCTAGAGATAAGTCTTATGTTTCTGTTCTTGGAAAATGTTTTTACCTATTTTTTTAAATATAATGTTTGAGAGGTGCCACACATTGTCTATAAAGTACAGAATAGCAATCTGAATGGCATTTCTTTGTTAAAAAAAAAATCCCTGTAAGCATGATACCCATCTGTGGTGCAGGAGGATAATAATCAAAATTTAAAAGGAAAGCATATGCCATTTTATCTGAAAGAAAGAGACAAAGTCAGCTAAAAGTTTATCGTTTCAGGCAAGATGGTTATAGAAGAGACCACCAAAATAACTCAAGGCTGGTCTACAGGAGGGAATAGGGAGGGCCATTGTAATTTCTGGACAAAGTGTATGACTGGAATTCCTCTTAGGACTTTGAGAAATAGGAATTCAATGGACTTTGAACAAAGAGATGGCTAAAAATAGGACATTGCTGTGGGCTATTTTCAGGGTTTCTTGGATTGACGGGATTCAGCAGCTTGCACCTGCCTATTGTGCTGAGAATAAGCATCGTGAAACAACGGTAGAGGAAGATGAGTTAGTTAGCCTATTTAAGAATCCTGGTTATCCATGTGATAGTATGTGCCTGCAATTCCAGCCCTCAGTAGACACAGGCTGGAAGACTGTGAGTTCAAGGTCAATCTGGACAATCTAGTAAGACACTATTTAAGAAGGAAAAAAGTTCTGAAACAATGGTTGATGATAGCAGATATCTGAATTAACGTGATAGCAGTAGTTATGGAAGAGAAAAAGTCATATCCTATAGACTAAAGATAAAACTGATAGAATTTGCTGATGTAGTAGGCATGATAGGTGATAATAAGAAAAATACTTTTCTCTGCTTTTCTTCTGTGTCACTGTTTAAAATGTGGTTCCTAAACATCTCCTATATCAGAATTACAAGAAAAACGTGCTTAAGTGGATTATTGGTGTAACCAAGAACCAGTAATTTTTTCTAGTGCACAGATTAGAGAACATTTTCTCTACAGTTCTACATAGTAAATATCTGTTACAACCACTCAACTTTGCCCCTATAGCACCAAAGCCTCCATAGACCACATATAAAGGCATCAATGTAGCTATGTCTTAATACAATGTTACTTATAGGCATTGAAATTTAAATTTCATATTATTTTTTTCATACCAGAACATACTATCTTGTCTTTCCATTTTAAGGACTTAGAAGTAAGAACAAACATTTGTTAACTTCTGAGCTGTACAGAAATAGGCATTAGGATACATCTCACCCACAGGTCATAGTTTCTAATTCTGCTCTCCAGAATAGTTGCCCCACATCTATATTTCAATGTTCACATAAGTGATTTCTTTGTGCACAAGAGTATTCTTGTGATGTAGGAATTTATATGCCAATTTAAAACTTAGAGGCAAAATCACAAGTCATGACATTGAGGTAGAGTTCACTCTTAGTTCTTTCTGGTTGCAAAGTCGGCTTACATGCCACAACACATCTCACGACTAAAAGACCTGTTTTGTTAGTAGTTCATGATCTTGTGGAGACATAGACTAAGGAAAAGGTGCAGTGAAAGAAAAAGTAAAAGATCACTTTGTCCAGAAAGCTGTTGTTTCTTCTCCGTGCAGTACATTGTGCTGCTCTTTTAATTACCAGTCCGCTGACGAGAAATCCCATCGGTGAAGGCTGACGAGTGAAGTTCTCTACAAAGAGCAAGCACTGCAGAAACTAAATTAATCTCTAGGGAAGAAGAGGGGCAAGTTTGTCAGTGCTCACCAACTGCTAATGGAAAATGATAATTCAGAACTTGTCAAACGATGCATGACTCTACTTTCCCTTCTGGCACAACCGTAAACCTGCACTCAAACAATCACTAAGTGAAAAAGAGCAATCTTAAAACTCTCTACTCCACGATGTTCTTACTTTCAAAGTAAGAGATCATTTCTCAGAACTATGTGGGGGCAGTTTTAACAACATTGTGGTTTTGTTTGCATTCTGATGATAACTTTGCATTAAGATTAAGCATAAAGTGAAACAATAATATTTTTATAATAGTTTATATAGAATATAATGTTAAGAGGTTGAAGGCTTAAACAGAAGAAGGGTAAGGTAGCAAAACCTAGTACATGTGCGCACATGCTGAAATACCACACTGTACCTATGGTGATGTATAGAAGACTTTAGTTAGACAAGTAAAAATAGAATTGTATTTAGCATATAACCCAGCAATAATAGAAACCAGATGGTTGCCAGTTTTAAATTATCTAACATTTTAAATGATATGTTTTCTAGTGTGGGGATTAAATACTCTTATTGAGCTTAGAACACTATTGAACAGTACTGAACATAGAGTTGGTATTTCATTAAAATCAGTAGGGGGTGTTGCATCTAAATTACTCAAAACTAATGAGCATAAAGCTTGCCTTCAAGGTTGGTGAAGAAAGTGAAACTTGGGGACCGGAAATAGCTTGCACATTCCGGTTTGGGCAGGGTTTAGACTAGAAAGCAAGGCACTTGCGTTTTGTTCTCTGGCTTTCTACTCCTCTCATTGGTTAGTGGTCTAATTTATAAGGTGCAAGTAATGGCAGCTTTCATCCAACCATTTGGGATAATTCAAGGAACATAACTGAAGAATCAAAAGGAAAGAAATTACATTAGAGATCTTGAATCAAGAAAGTAAACCATTTATTTAATAGGTAACAGCTATGCATGCCACGAAGATTTCAACTTCCAGAGGGACACACAAGGAGGAAAGAGGAAATAGGTCCCTGTGTATCCAGGGAATTTACCAGAAACAGTCATAGCAATTAATGAGGAATGCAGATAATAACAGGTTCCTCCTCCCAGGTAAATATTAATCTTCTTATCCTGAATGGCTTTGCTCTGGGTCCAAAGAAGCCTCCTTATCCACAGTCACAGTCTGTGGCAGGAACAGCTACATGCAATGATTGACTGACGCAGAGAGTACAGCAGACTGCCCCAACTCAGGGCACCCCAAAGACTCATGCCCCTTCGAGAGCTCCTTGAGATATACCCTGAAGTCTTTGTAGTGATTATATCAGGATTCATCTTCTCCCTCTGCCCAAGCTTGTGTCTGTCACTCTGCCTTGAGTGTTTTTCCTAAGAACACTCCCCAATCAACTTGCATTGTGCAAATCAGTTCAGGGATTTGGGTATACAAAAAACCTGTTTAATGCAAATGTTTCCACTTAACACCTGTCAGCTACTTAAAATAGCTCTCGAGCTGATTAAACAGCAGAGCACTGTGCTCTTGTTTAGCCATCACTGCCAAGGAGGAAGAGGACAACATCAAGGATCCAGTTAACGCCACCATAGCAATGTTTCTTATACTCAGGAACTAGGGATGGAACTAAGGAGGGTTTCTCATCCCCTTCCTTGTCTGTAGCTATAAAAATCCCAAGATGGCCCAATTCTCAAAGGAACAAATACAAACTAAGCCTCAATGCCCGCAAGAGCCACAACATCAGGACTTCTTAGAGGTCTTGTTGGAAAATAAAGTTTTCTTAGAAATCAACTCATAGGGTCAAGTAGTTTCTTGTAGCACTGACATGGTTGGAGTTTACTATGTGTTAAATTAACTTTGACCTGCTTTATCTAATGAACTCTTCAGCATTGCCTATGGGGTAGAGTACATATGGACCCAACTTGACAAATACAAAGAATTTAGTAAATTGCTCATGGCACACTACCAGTAAGTGGAGCAGCAAGTTTTTAAATCCAGCAGTCACCACTAAGACTGCAGAGGTCTGAACTTTACCCTCACACCATATCCACATGGTACTTCCAAAGAGCTGTGCTCTTATTTATAGACAAAACATGCAGAGTTAACGATGATGTTGCTGAAAGATGATGAGAGAATCATCAAGCTATTAGAGTAAATTAAGGGCCCAGAGAAGGTCATCTAGGAGGTCAACAAAGCACTCTCAGCAGCATCTTAGAGAAAGGAGCTGGGGTTGGCAATACTGTCCAGAGTCAGTTTCTCTGAGTCTGACTACAGTGGATTCCATTGCTATTGCATAGTTCCTGTTTGGCTACTTAGAAAAATCCTTCTAATTGTTTACAATGACTATCTAACTCAATAATATTATATACTTTATCATCAGATATATATCAGTAAAGGCTCCATTTCCTGTGTCTGATGAACAAAGCTGGGTATCCTGGAGACACAAAATGAGAAAAATAACAACTCTGTCCTAATGATGCTTTGTAATTTTTAAATTTTCATCTGAGATAGGCTAAACAGTTCAACAACTATCACTTTCATACAAAAAAGTTAGGAATTTATTAACAAATATCTAAAGCATTTGGGAAAAAATTTCACTGTGGTAATTCATATTATAGTTCTAGGACTTGAGTGGTGAGGCAGAATGACCGTTAAGTTCAAAGCCAGCTAGGCTATGTGGCAATATCTTTCCCAAAGAAAGAAGATAAAGGAGTGGGGAAAGCGACTTAAAAGGAATCTCATTTGGTCCTCTTGAACTCAGAAGAGGTTACTGCATATTCAGAGAAAAGCAATCTATACCAGGTGAGTATGAGTCCAATTGGCCAGTTTATTTTTTTAAATAAGGGTATGTATACTATATGAAATAAAATAAAATTGGCAAAGTTTTCTTTGTCATCTACTTTCCTTTTTTACTTACATGTATAGAACTGTCACACCATGATAGTACATACTGAAGATTCCAACTTGGTTGTCTTTGAAGGTGGAAAAGCAAATAAAAATACTCTGTGGACATTATAGTGGGTGATTTTCAAGCTAATACATGTTGAAATTGACCCATAAAAGGAAATTTCACTTTAGTCTGTTGTAGGAAGCTAGGAAGTCTCACTAGCCTAGATCTATTATTTTAATCCGAGGCTCCTTTCGTCCTTAAAGCCATCATTTATGAGCACAGTGTAAGACTGGGTGCTTCCCTGGCCTATGAAATACTCTGCATTATTCACTCAGGCCACAGCTGGGGCAACCGCTGTACTATCCCAGAAATGCACACGCTGGGAAGATTAGATACCCAAGTTCCCTGTGATTGAAACAAAAAACTTTGATCTCAGGAATTGTGTTATCTGGTACTTTGTAGGATCCATAATCTTAAAGAAAAAAATAGTTTCCAATGAATTAATAATGGCTTGAGTCTCAACCTGCTACACCAATTTTCACTGTAGCAGTTGTGTCTTTTATAGTCACACTTGATTAGTGTTTGAAATGTGGAGGAATTGCAATATGCATGGCTTTCAAAGCCCTTTACAGAATTTCATTTTATCACTCGGAGAGAGTCAATGAAAACGTAATAAGAAAAGCTCTATGGGATATTTTTATAGAAGTATCAGAAGCCAGTAAGCTAACTACTTGAAAGAAATCAGATAGTACAGACAGGGTTGGGAGCAGAAACACTTCAGAGACTTTAGATCCAGTATTTTGTCTTTTATATGTCCTTGGAGAAAAAAATTCATATGCACTACAATATCAAATAAGGAGGGGGGAGGAATAAACCATATGCTTAAGAATAATTAATTTTAATTTTCCTATGAACTAAATGTGAAGTTTTGAAGATAAGTATCATAGGAACTGAGCTGATTTGCTGTGTCTAAAATATTGCCAAAAGAAGAGAAAAATCCTCATTTCCCTTGCAAAGACATGCCAGAGTCCCACCATATGGAAGTGAGTCTGGTTACTTAGTTGATTGTGATTAGTCCCGCAAGACTTCATTTGATCTTGTTTTGCCTTCAGCAGAGATGGAAAATGCCACATCACCTCTACAAACTAAGCCACCATAATTCAAGTCTGCATTTGATTATTATATAATTTTTAATATTTTTAATAATTCTTTGTGAATTTGTAGTATTATTTTGACCATATTCACCCACAATTCGTTCCCTTAATTCTTTCCAGATCATCTCTACCACCCTACTCACCCCAATTGGTGTCTTTTACTTTTTTTCCACTTCTAAATTTGTTTGCCTAGTAACCCATTGACTCCATTTGTGCTGCTCATTTAGTCCTGAGTATGGAGCCATGCAGTGGAGGGTGGTCGATCTACCAGAAGCTATACCCTTAAAGAAAACTAATTCTTCCTCCTCCAGAAGTTATCATCTGTCCAAGGCTTAATGAACCTCTTTCCCTGCATGCTAAACTGAAGATGAGCTTGGTCCTGGTGCAGCTCTTGGACAGGCAGCAACAACCACTTTGAGTTTACAAGCACAGTCACACTGTCATGTCCAGAAGACACTTGCTCTGATCCTCCCCAACCTCTGGGTCTCACCATCCTTACACTGCATATCCATGATGATCGCTGAGCTTCCTGGCACAAGACATGGATATCCTATTTGTGTCTGAGCACTCCTCAGTCACTTGACCCCTCCACACTGACTCTTAGTTTCTGGGTTTAGCCATCATCCACTGAATGAAGAAACTTCTCTGTTGTAAGGTCTGAGAGCTGGTTGAAACTCAGTTATCATCAGATCTTTCAACCCGTTAAAACTTCCTTATTCATCTAGTGAAAATATAGAATATTTTGATTGGGGCTAGGGAGATGGCGGTCAGAAAAATTTCCTCTGCAAGGCAGGAGGACCTTAGCTTAGACTCCTGGAAGCCACCTAGAAAGGAAGGAACATAGATGTGCATGAGTAACTCCAGAGTTGGAGGGGGCAGAGACAGGAAGGTCCCTGGCTAGCCAGCCATCCTGGATGAATTGATGAGATCCAGGTTCAAAGAAAGACCCTGCATCATAAAGTAAGTTGGAGAAGTCCAAGAATTTTTTTAGTGCTCAAGTACTTGAGTGTTGTTCCCATAGAGGACTCAGGTTCTCTCAGTACCTATAGAGCGAATATAATTCTCTGTACTTCCAATCTCTGGAGATCTGACTCTCTCTTCTAGCCTTCCAGGATTCTGAATGCATGTGATACACAGATAAACATGTAGGCAAAACCTATTTACACAAAATAAAAAGATATGTCTTGAAAAAGAAAAATAAAGAAAAGGTAAGAGCCCCAAGGAAGATTCCCAACATTGGCCTCTGATTTCTACACACATGCTGTGTATTCCAAACAATATGTAAGCAATAACTTCTGCATCATCCCCTTGTCAGGTAGGTAGTTAACAACAGTGGATGGTTTGACTTACTTGCAATCACCTTGTTGCTTGCTACTCCAGTGGCCCCTGCTTGTTCTTCTGCCTCTCCACATCAACCAAATCATTTCGAAAACCAACTGGTATTCTTGAATCCAGGCCCCCTTGAGCTGGGTGAAGTTTCTTGGCTCTGTCTGCATGGTGACTCTGAAATGGCAAGCACATGCAAATTATCAGCCCCAAATAAATGTCTGCTAGAGATACGACAAGGGTAAACACTTGTGATATGGCAAGTCACTACTCTGTGTCTGAAAGAGAAGGTTCTACATGCCAAATCAAGCTATAAATCATATGTTTATTGATAGTTTAGGAATCTAGGTGTGGGAGTTCTGAGGTAGCCAAGTGACTAGAATAAAAAGGTTGTTTAGCTTGGGGTTTTACGGAACTTCTAACAGTGGGAGAGGGGACACTCTTACCCAGTTGTTATCTTGATAGTCAAGCAACCCAGTTCTCCATCATTTATTACACAATTACAAATCAATTCTGCATTAGTTTTATTCTTCTTTAAAATTGATTTTTATTTTAAAATTTTATATGTACGAGTGCTCTGCCTGTAGGTATGTGTGTATCACCTGCATGCCTGGTACCCACGGAGACCAGGAGATGGCACTGGATCCCTACAGCTAGAGTTACAGACAGTTGTGAGATTTTACATGGGTCCTGGGAATCAAACCCAGGTTCTCTGCAAGAGCAACAAGTTCTTTGCACCATTAAACCATATCTCCAGCTCCATTTATCTCTATGCTTTATTTAGAAGAAAATTTAATATCTGCTCTAAATTTATATTCATTTTAATCAGTAGTTTGAAATTTTGATTTGTCCAATTTAAGGATAATGACTCATCATAATGATTATTATTAAGGCACACATCAATGGTCCCCTGTAACTCACATAGGATATATCATAATGTTTGACATTATACTGACACATTGCATACTTCAAAAGATACATCAGTTATGATCCCACACTCAAAGCCTAAGGGGGAAATTAAACTTTAGACCTTAGCTTCATAATCAAATACAGACTAGAAACTTAAGAGTTTGAATGTGGTTACAAAATATTAGCAGATTTGTAGTTAAAATTAACCAGCCAAATTTGGCCATTTACACTAGCAAATTTAGCACCAAGGACAACACAAGGAGTTTGTCTCTAAAGTTCCTCATACATATTATGTATATAATTTAACACATTAAATCTTGGTTTTATAGAACAAAAGGCTTATGAATCTTGGGAAATATATATAAAGAAATGGGAGTCCAGCATGATGACCTGATTCACCCAAGCTAACAAAGACAAAAATGGTGCGGCTATAACTCCCGGCCACCACTACAATAATCTTTATGTCACTCTGTAATTCATTTGTCCTGTCTGTCTGCACAGAATAGTGACCTCACTGAAGGTTACAGATCGGTTGCGTCCTTGTTATCAATGTCCATTGCATGCAATTGTACAAGGCCCGATTGCTTTAACTTTTCTCTTACTCCGATGGCTTCTTTTTGAATCAACAGGATATTGACACATCTGGAGGCTGAACAATCCACACCACTGTTTATTTTCTCAGGACTGCGTTCCCATGAAGTGATGAGAACATGTGCAGGATAGCATGAGGGAAGCTGACCATGAGCTGCCATTTAGCTAGGGTACCAACTGCGTAAGCTGAGGTGAGGCACATCTATAGGAGTCCAGTTTAGACCAACAGAAACCAGCTCAAGTCGGCTCAACCCCACAGCTTCATGAACCGATTAAATGTGATTTGAATTGTATGCCATGAGCTTTTTCAGGTAGTCATGCAATACCACGTGGTGATGACTGCTTCAATCAAAGACATCTATCCCAGACACTGTTGTGGGGCAATGCAAATATATGACAGCCTCAGACTGGCAAATACAGTGTCTCAAAATGTTTATGTAGAGGATTAAAATAATGTGGTGGGTCATTTACTGGTAATTCTCAAGACCCTTTCTAAAATCAAAGGATGGACGCTTAGTAATACTCCCAGGGACTTCTCAAAGGATTATTTGAATACTGATAGTAAATGCAACTATTTAGCATCATACAGCTTACATTCAACTCGCTCACAAACTGCAAAATATACATCCATAACATATTATGAAATTTTAAATCTGTTGTCAAGCCAGTAGCATCACACAATTTTTGAAACGATGAAGATTCGATATCTTGCATAGCCTCTTGATTTGTAATTGCATGCTTTTTGAAAAAATATTAATGCCAAGATAGATGTTAAATCATAGTTTCTCAGTAGTGAAAAATAAACTAGATTAATAGAAAAATAGTTTAATGACTTTCTTCATACCAAATTCAACTGATAACATTAAAACACCGAAGGATCCCTGTGATGACAGTGGATAAAGACCCTAGTTGCCAAGCATGATGACCTGAGTTTGATCCCTGGGAATCACAAGTTTTTATTTGACTACTTTACATTTGACTCATTCACAAACCACAAAACAACCAAGAAAACTGAACTCTGTAAGTTTTCCTCTGACCTCCACATATGCACTGTGTATGCTCCATTCCCGCTCCTTCTCTTGTACCTATACAATACAAAAACAAAAAAAAAGAAAACCATGTCTCCAATGCTTTAAGCAAATGAATAAATAAAAATAATGGTAAAAATCTAGAAGTTTGTGGAAATTATGAATACTATACTATACTCCAAATTATAAAGAAGAAACTTGAGACATTCTTAGTTTGAGACCTTAGTCATGAAGTCACAGTGGAAAAAAAATAACCACCTGATCATGATGGTCCAGTGTTTATTTAAAAAAAACTGCATTTCTTGGTGCAAACATTTGTAGAAGTGGATATTTTAGAAACACAATAGCACTTCATAAATTAATAACTTCCTTCTCCTGAAAGAACTTCCTAAGCAAAGTCTCCTCTAGTAGACCCTGTGGGGCTTTCTAAGGCTTTACTTTACTCATAACTAGGTCCTGACCCTAGCACCTAACCTCAAACAAAGGAGCTGCATGCCCCGTAAGTCAATGACCCAATCCCATCTTCTCATCCCTTCTCCCTGAGTTTCGATATCAGGAGTCTGCGTTCCCATATCTTAAATTACCATTTATTTTCTGCTACAATAAAATTCCCAGAGTGTTATTTCTCCATTACCCAGTCACCATCTGTCAACCTTCAGTTCTCTCATTTTCCTTTCTCCTCTTCTGGTTCTCAAATGCTTCTACTCTGAATTTCCCTTTCGCTTCATGGATCACAGACATCACTCTGCTGCATATGCAGCTTTCATTTAGAGCAGGGCTTCTCCCTTCTTATGTTGGCTAGAAGTGCACTGGAGATCCACTTACTCTGTAAATGGTAAAAACTGTATTTCAGTTATCCTTGGGTTGATGGTCCACTTCCCCTGAATTCTGGGCACTGCATCCTTACTTCCTGCTGTTTCTGTACTTACCATCTTGCTATACACTATGTCTCTTATTGTTGCTATTATTTGTCTGCTAACCTGTAATTAACATGAATCCTGGACTGATGTTGTCTCATCCACTCTTAGTGTGGAGAAAATTCTGAGTGATAGTCACATCTAGGAAAACTCCTCATTCAACATCCCAACTGTATCTCTACGTTATAATCAAAGTTTTCTCTACCTCAGACATTCATTTTATCCATCAAATATGTATTTCAAATTCTGTGCTTTTAAGCATGCTAATTATTGCAGACACATAATTATATAGTATCCTATACATCTCAGATTCAACATCTACTGGTCTACAAGTGAAAATTATGATCATATAAGGTAAAGTGAGAATCAAGAACTGAGTGTGAACACAGAACCTTGGGCATGAAAGAAGTGCCTGATAACAGACATAAAAGGGGTCACTGTTCAGCACTGCTTGGATATAAAACCTTCGAACTGAAGGTAGAGATCCAGAGGAAACTGATAAAATGAAAA
Source organism: Ondatra zibethicus (assembly GCA_004026605.1). Classification (NCBI taxonomy): domain Eukaryota; kingdom Metazoa; phylum Chordata; class Mammalia; order Rodentia; family Cricetidae; genus Ondatra; species Ondatra zibethicus. The sequence continues at coordinate 16,963 of PVIU01025683.1, forward strand.
TTTGTGCAAAGAGTCGGTGACCTGGCATAGATTTGGAGTGTCATGCATCAGGCCTGTGGTACAACTCTTTGTTACACAATCAAAAGAAATAATTTGTTCTGCAGGATTTCCAATGAACTAATCATAAAAATCCTGACCAATGATGTTAAAGGACCATTGCATTACTTTTGATGCTTTCTTCTTATGTTTTAAAGACAAATTCTTAGTTTGAATTGTGTGTATGTCGGCAGGTTGTACATCTATGCAATAATATCGGGGGACAGAAGGGGATACCCTAATTAGACATCTTACTTTGTAAAAGAGCAATCCTTTCCAACCTGATTTGTTTTTTAAAGAAATCAGCTCCTCAACTTTCATAAACAAGTGCTCTGTCCCAACATCTAAACTATTTCTCTTCAGACAGTCAGCTTAAGTGGTAACCCTGAGGAAACATCAGGGTTATTCAGGGATTTCTTCCCTAACTTTCTTCCTATGGTTTCTCAGCCTTTGTGCCCTCATCGAGTGTAACCATATTCCCGAGAAATCCTAGGACTTGCTATAGTAACACTAATTCTGGGACTGAGCACTGCAGAGCTCCTAGGCCACCCACAAGAGACGGAAGCTTGCAGTTCATGTCCCGACTACCACGGAGTTCTTGAGAAGTGGATGCACACCGTGGAGCAAACTTCTTTCATTCTCTGTACGCGAGGGCTTCTTTTTGTTTGCCTTATGCTTTGAATGGTGATAATAATTTAATGATCAGTGATATTATTAATTTTTTTAAAAGTTAGTAAGAATACAGAAGTCCTGAAAGTAATTTTTCTTCTTTGTCATGTGACTTTATTTGTGTGTTCTCTTTGGTCACATGGCTTCAGCACAATAAACAATTTAGATCAAGTGGATTTAAAAAGCAATTTCTCATTATACATTGTAAGACTCTAATTTAATTTGATACTTCTAGGGAAAATACTAAGCGAGAAAGAACAGAGACTGTGAAAATTAATCTAGATCCGACCATCCACACCATCCTCTCTGACAGACGATTATTCACATATGGTCACAGACCCCATTCTCCGCCCAGAATATATTCCTTTTCCTACCTACGGGGAGGGGTACATCCAGCTGCTACTCCTGATTTTGAAAACAAGGTGTCGCTTTGCACCCTTCTGCTCCTTTCAGTTCCTTTTCGCCTTCTATTGTTCCCTAAAGTCTGTTCAGGCCCACACATAACAGGCCTTGCTGCATTGCCACACCAGAAGCCTCAGTTTATAACTTCCCCAGGTTGGACTCTGGGCCACCATCACTCACCCTCCAGGCCCTGGGCTCCTCACTTTGAACAAACCAGCTGGGCCCCAACCCATAGCTGATGAGGAAATCTATCAGCAGCGGGCAGCGGGGGTTGCATAGATCTTGACACTGAGATCTTCTTGGGCCCAGTTTGCTTGACAGACAGTTCAGACTGTCCGTTTGCTTAGGCACTTAATAGGGCTTCTATCTCTCCATTCCTTTCTCTTGGATCAAAGAATCAACAGTCGATCTTCAGAAAATAAATATGTAAGTACCTATTTACTGTATTGCCCTGATAAGAGATAATAGTCCCCATTCCAGCCCTTCAAGGACTTCCTCTTCCTCTCAAATTGCCATTATATCAAAGCAAAGCCATCTCTGTTGAAGCCATGATTAGAAAACCTTATCACGTGTCATATATTAAACATCTTTCTGTGTTCTCTTGGATAAAACCTTTCAACTTGCTGTTAAGACTGTTTTAAATCCCCACTTTCAAAGGCACACTTCAAGAGTATATTTTATATATCTGACCAGATCAATTCATTCCTCCTCACTTCTCTAAAATTCCATGAATTTAGCTGAAGATGGTGTAAGTATTAGAAGCACTGCTTAACCAAAATATTTCTGTCGTAAAATGAGAATAGAATGGATAACTAATTTATACCACTGTTATTCTGAGATGAGCGAGAAGCCCTGCAGTCTACAAAGATTTTTTCCTATTACACCACATACTAGAAAAACTTGCACAAGAATTGGCTGTTTTCTAGCTAATGTGGCAAGCACCTGTCCTGCAGATGCCAAAGTCGGCTTACTTAAGATGCTGATGTCATGAGCACCGCAATGGATCTTGGTGCACAGGCAAATCTATTTCGTTCTTCATTATGTCACTCTCCTGCAAATCTTAAAGGAATTGGTTTGCATGGTTACGGTCCACAAGTTTCATAGTTTCTCTTTTAATGGGAAAATCACAGCTCTCAGGTTCTGGGAAAGTAATTGGTGGCTAAATGGCAGACAAATCATCTTATTTAGAAATCAAAAAAAAAAAAAAAAACCAGAAAGTACAGTGGTATGAAAATGATGTGGCACTGTTTTGGCTAAATTAGTCTGGGTGCAATTAGTTTTGAATTAGGGGCCATATGAGGAGCATTTAAACAGTGTCCAGCAGAGCCGTCCTTGCTGCAGTTGCCAGATGGGAGCTGCAGTGGACCATATAATAGGTCTGTAGCAAAAGCAAAATTATTTTGAGTTTGTTTCTTAAAAATTACATTTTCAATCAATTCGATTTTCTGGGGACTAAAACACACGCTTTCCCAGGAACCTTTAAAAAGCAGAGAATATGACAAGTTGGTTTATAACAGTCTTCACTTAGTCGACTGAGCTGGGAACGGTTCTGATGAACATGACTCAAGCATTCACACTGTAGAAATGTTAAGCGGCACCCCTGTACTAAAATGTTGCCAAAACTAAAAAGCTTGTGTGTCTATGAAAAAGTGGCCAACACAGGGTAAGGTCTGTGCAAGCTGCTGTCTGTCACCTCACTCTAACTGAGTCCCTACAACATCCTGCCACTTGCTGCTCTTCTGACTGTTTCTTGCCCACAGCGGTTGCTGCTGTCTTCATTGTAGGCTTATGTGACAGGGTCACACACATCGCAGTGTGGTCTTGAATTCAGTATGTAGCCGCAGATGACTTTGATCTCCAAATACTCCTGACTCTATCTTGCAGGTGCTTAGATTGTAGGACCTGCAACTATGAACTATGCTTGGTTCGTGTAGTGCTGTGGACCAACCTGGGGCTTCTTATGGGCTAGACAAGAACTCTACCAACTGAGCAATATCACCCTGTAAATTGATTCTTGATAATATTTATAAATGTTTTAAAGTGAAATTTATTTCTAATGGATGGGAAAACACAAGTTGTCTACATTTGGCAATAATATGTGATGTTCCACACATATATTGTGAGTTGTTGAAAGGATTTCTAGGCACCTGCATGAAAAACCTTCTTCAAATTATAGCTGAATCCCAGGCATAGACTTTCTTTTCTGGGTCACCTCCCACACTCTGTCCCTGATACCATCCTCAGCTCTTAACTGTTCCTTTCTGTCTTTCTCCCAATAGAACTGGAAGGTATCCTGCATTCATATCTCTGTTTAACTATTTTTCTTGTTTGTTTTAACCCCCTTGTATCTATGGAATATAGTCATTATTGCCTTTTACAACTCCCCATCCTCAAAACCTCGACTCTCTCACTCTCCTCTGCTCACACACACACTCTTGCTAACACTGTCCTTCCCAGCCCCCTCCTAAAACCTTATCTGCCTTCTCCTGGCCTCACTTCCCCTTCCAGGCTGCCTTTGAAGCCCTATGCCAACAGCTGAATTGTGGTGATTACAAACAAGATCCTCAGTTTCTGCTCATTCATTATTTGCCAGCCCCTAAATTTTTCTCTCACGAATCCCCAACGTTTTGCAATTTACTACTTGTCTCTGATATGAATTAATGTTCCTGTTGACAACTCAGTTATCTCAGGATCTGTTTGATATCAAGCCCTTTCCTCTTATCTGACGTGTGATCTCTGCAGTCTAGAAATCCTTGGACTTCTGAAACGCCTTAACCACTTCATCAACTGCGACAAGGCTAGGTGAAATCTGATTCGCCATCTCTTATCTTCACTACTGTCCTGTAGATCTGTCTTCTGGCCAGTCATGGCCTCTTGAACTGTCAGCTGTGATACCAAAAGGAGTTCTGCTCAAAATCAAACCTGTTGTGTTTCTGTCATGGGTGGTGGGGCTCTCAAGGCTGGTTCTTTCCTCAAGATTCATAATTGTTCATGGTTACTAGGGGAGAGAAGTTCCTGGGAACTCATCCTTTCAGAACAAAATATGGACAGTCAATCCTTGCTGGAGAGGTGGATCTTTTTTGTTCTGTCATTTAGCAGCCTATAAATTGCCCTTGTTCCTGCAAATAATCCCTCGCTCACCTTCATGTAAGTAACTGTGGGTAGACTCATAGATTCATCCAGCCAACATGAGTAGAACTTTGGTCTATTTCTGTCCGTGGTGCTTTGTCTGGGGTGAGAAGATATTTTGTTGGTTTCTCAGAGAAAAGTCACCCAATTACTGACTTACAATGTGCTCTCTTGCCTTTCTTGAGTGCCACCTCCCAGCAGTGTGGCTGTTCCCCTTCCTCCCTCACCCCGACTTCCCAAATCAATTGCTCTTCTTACAGTTTTCACCCATTGACTCTCCTCTAACATGTGCTGGCTTCGTCCTAACTTTAGTAATACCACCCTGCTCTTCCAGCTAGTTTTCCCTCTCTCCCATTCCACTGACTCTGCGGAGTGATAATCCATTTCCTACTTGATGGCTGCACTGACGGCACTTTCACTGGTAAGATTCCACACCACACAGGCTTTTTGAAGACCTCGTGGTTCCTCCCCTTCCTTCAGCTGGAAATAGCCCTGCTGAGCACCTCACCAATTCTGAAAATTGTTTGCCCTCTGCTTGCACACATGCCATTCCCTTCTGGTTCCAGGATTCTTTTCTGTGTGTATTTTGTTGCTGTTGTTTCGTTTTGTTTTCATGTTGTAATAGCTTCTAAATCCATCATCTGTACAGCACTTATTCTTTATTTGCTTTGGTCTTAGGGTATTTTGTTTGTTGTTTGTTTGCTTTTAAATTCAGGGGTTCTCTATGTAACAGTCTTCATTGTCCTAGAAGTCACTATGGAGACCAGGTTGACCTCTAACTCATAGAGATCCACCTGCCTCTGCTTCCCCAGTGCTAGGATTAAAGGCATGCACACCATCCCCAACTGTATGATTATATATTCTCTGTAAGGAATTTTTAAATACAAAGTTCCCATATTTGTACATCAAGTTGCACATACATACTTCAGAAACAAATATATAGTATATGTGTTTGCTCTGGTGATATACCACATGCATTTTTAAAAACTCAGTGAAATTTTTTTCCATATTCTTTTATTTTTTCCATTCAAAAAAATTTTACATTTCCTCCCCTTCTCCCAGTCCTCTCCTGCTCTCCCCCACTCCTCCTCCCTCCCCCTGCTTCCTTAAAAGAGGGCATGGTGCCTTGCCCTGTGGGAAGTCCAAGGCCCTCCTCCCTCCATCCCGGCCTAGGAAGGTGTGCATCCAAATAGACTAGGTTCCCTAAAAGATAATACATGCAGAAGAGATAGGTCCTAGTGTCATTGTTGATGGCTTCTCAGTCTGCCCCCATTGGCAGCCACATTCAGAGAGTCCGGTTTGATCATATGCTCATTCAGTCCCAGTCCAGCTGGATTTGGTGAGCTCTCATTAGTTCAGGCACACTGTCTCAGTGGGTGGACCAGCCCCTCATGGTCCTAACTTCCTTGATCATCTTCTCCCACCTTCTGCCCTTCGACTGGACATTGGGAGCTCAGTCCATTGCTCTGATGTGAATGTCTCTGTCTCTATCTCCATCCATCGGATGAAATTTCCATGGTGGTGATCAAGATATTCATCAATGTGACCATGGGATAAGGCTAGTTCCGGCACCCTCTCCTCTGCTGCCCAAGTACCTAGCTGGGGACATCCCCATGGACACCTGGGATCCCCTCCAGAGCCAAGTATCTTGCCAGTCCTAAAATGACTCCCTTAATGTAGATTTCTTATTCCCTTCTCCAATATCCACCTTTCCTCCATCTCTACCCTCCCACTCCCCCAAGCTCTCCCCAGTCCTTCCCTTCTCCCTTCTCCTTCCCCCTCTCCCCTTTCTCCACCCCCAACCCCCACCTCTATCCCCAGTCTCGTGCTTCCAACTTTTGCCTGGTGATCTTGTTTGTTTCCAATTTCCAGGAGGACCTGTATATGCTTTCTTTGGGTTCACCTTGCTATTTGCTTCTCTGGGCTTGTGAGCTATAAGCTTGGTATCCTTTGTTTTATGGCTAGGGTCCACTAATGAGTGAGTACATACCATAATCATCTTTCTGGGTTTGGGTAACCTTACTCAGGATAGCATTTTCTATTTCCATCCATTTGCATCCAAAATTCAAGATGTCATTGTTTTTTT